>JAGFPH010001726.1:146513-179163 GCA_018207615.1 Philaenus spumarius
GTTGCCGGCAGGTCTCAATAAACTATCTCTCTCGCACTTATGGCTACACACAAGACTTTTTTGTAGCATTCATTTAAAATCTGTATTCGCGTCTGGGAAATATTAATAACCATTTAATTCGTCTGGCGCTTTACACGTTGTTTTTAATATTATTTAATAAACATGCTATAAAAATTTCAGAATGCCCAAAAAATATTTTTGAGGTATAATTATTACATATATTCGGGGGAGTCTGGTTATACTTTAAAACCCCAAAAAACGTCTGGGATGTTTATTTCTGAGTTAAATAGATGCTAAAATTACAGATTAAATAAATTTCAAGTTGCCCAAAACATATTTTTTTCATTTATTTTTTTGCAGATGTCATAGGTTGCGCAGTAGCAAAATAACCGCAAACCCTCTGCCAGACTCAGGATTCTAGATTCTCCAAATAATAAAATATTAGTTTTTTGTTGTTTTAACTTGCCCAAAATACCTTCCCTAAATTCGTCTTCAGCTCTTGGACTATTAGGTTTAAGGTCAAACTAAAATCATTTTTCCTCTAGAAGAATTATTATTCAATTTGTGAGTATTTGGAAGACGTGTGCCCCTGATTAAAAGGGAAAATCTGCTTGATTTATTTAGTTATTTATTGTATATTAATAATGTCTGACATTCTTGATTTATTCTGTTTATTGTTGTATTGTATTATTTATTTGTTTTAAGTTTTAATTAGTAAAGTACTAACCCTGAAATGTTTTTATGTTGATTCTCTGCTGTAGGCTATAAGTGATTTTCACTGCAATTTGTATTGTTCTGACTTAGTTTTAGTTTAAATAATTCATAAATTTATTGTTCTGAATTAGCTTTAAAGAAATTTTAATTTTTTTTTATTTTGTTGTTTATTATTGTAATTGTTAAAGAATAAATGTGAGTAGTTTATATAGGTTAAAAATGACTGAAAGTCATACAAATGTATTTTGTTTTGCAATCAGTGAATAAATAAAATGAAATTAAATGAAAAGATGGCCAAAAAAATTGTATTCTAAGATACCGGTAGCTGAAATTACTGATTTATGTAAGAATAATAACGACTGTGTTGGCTTAAGTTTTGACTCTATGCAGAATCTACCAATGCCTAACATTCCTGTTCAGGATAGTATGTTTTATTTAAGACAGCTATGACTGAACTGTTTTGGAATATTCAACTTAAATACCGTACCGGAAAAAGTAAGGTGTATCTGTATCATAAAGGGCAAGAAAAAAAACGAGCCAATGAAATCTGTTCAATGCTTTTAATGTATATAAATTCTTGTTTTCCACAACATATTAAAAACCTGGCCAGAACAAAAATCAAACAATAATAAGATTTCTACTCGGTCTCATAGAAACTGGCTGTTATGAAAAAATACAGCATTATTATTTAATAATGGGTCACTCTTATTTACCTAACGACAGACACTTTGGCACTATTAAACATAAAATAAAAAAATATAGCAGAATTAATTAACCAGATAAATTAATACAAAGATTTAATCGTAGATAGTAGCCCCAAATTTGACGTTCAAATAGTTCAAACTCAAAATATAATAAATTTCAACTCTTTTGGTGGCCGTGTTTTTATAAAAATCTTCTCTTTCAGCAAATTCATACGGAAAAGCTGTTCTAAAAGAACAGAAAATAACATTTGCTTTGACACAGTACATATTCTTCTCTTATGACAAGTCGGCTAAAGAAACAGTTGTTACAAAGGATTTTATTGATGGGATGACCTCTCACAAATTCAGTTTAATCAAACCAGAATCCAGTCATGTCATATTACCAACTGACATAGTATACCTAGATGGAAAAAAACCCATAAAAAAAAACTTGAAGACCTTCGAAAACTGTTGCTGTATATTGAAGATGTCCACAAAGCATCCAGGGAAGCAATATGTCTGTGGCCAGAAGATGATAACGATGTTGACGAAGTTCAAAATTAAATATATTAAAGAAGACCCATTATCATAATGATAAAAGTCAATTATTTACTTTTTTCTTTTTATTATTATTATTAAAACAAGTTACAAATGTTTTTCTCACATCAAAAGTTAAATGTAATATATTTTTTATATTTTGTTTCATGATGTAAAGCCATATAATATTTTGTAAAAGCTTTAACAAGATATAATATAATATTTTATGAAACAAGATGTTTTTAAAATTTGAGTTTATATTAATATTTTCCTTTTCATTAGCTAAAATAATATAAAATCATAAAATAAAATTATTTAATGTACTTTTCATTATAGCTTTGCACTTACTCCTATGTATAATAATTATTAACCAATTCGGTAGACCAACATTAAAAATAAAAGAATAAAAAATAAGTGGTGTTAAACTAATAGGTACTACAAATGGTCTGAATGTGGTGTCAGCAATTTGAAATTTGGAACTGTAGGTACTGTATTATTTCTAAAGCTTGCCCTCAGAGAGCAGCAGATGTCAAGCAAGCCAAAGACAACAAAAATGAAATATATTAAAGTGGCCATCCCCCTCACCAAACATTGGCCCTCCAAAAATTCAAAATAGAATATTGGTTGAGTTCTGATTATTAGAACGTACATGGGTTAGTATATTTTATAACTATTGTGAATTTCAATGTGATACCTCTATTCATTCTGAAGAACAGCAACTGTGACACACAGACAGGAAAATGAGTTTACGTTTTAGGTATAGAATCCTAAAACATCAAATAATAATAATTCAATCACACAGTTGAACCAATGAATACTTAAATGTTAAGAAGCGCACGTCTTATGGACTCAATTCTAACAGATTTTACAAACTTGGCGCCCTAAAGATTTGTAGTTGGGCGCGACTCCGAGAGGAAGAGCTGGCAAACCATTTAGCGTGCGGTGGAGAGCGAGAGAGTGTTTCTCCCCTCTCCCTCTCACTCGGTCTACGATTGGCTAGTCGGACTAAGGAAACGAATTTATGTGTTCAAGAGAGATTTTCAAACTTATCTTTGTTGTACATAGAGAAGAAAATACTCAGAGAACATATTGGAACTAACGATATTGAAGAAAAGTTCGCTATGAAGAACAGAAAGTTACAGTTGATATAGAAATTGTTATACTTTGACTATTTATTAATATTTCAAAGGAAGTTCATAATAAAAGTAAATATTTAAATTTAAAATGCATCCCTTTTGCTAAATACAATAAGCATTTGTTCTTGAGTTTTCATTTTTTGTCTTCTCTTTCCACCTTTAAATTTAAGAGTAATCCTATACAGTATTGTTAAACTATGTATGTTTCTTATTTTAAGAAAGGTGCAATTACTTAATCAATGTAGGAGATTTTTTTTGTAATCGAAAAAAGGTACTGCGTGCTTTAACGTAAAAAAACAAATATCTATTACTATAAATTTTTCTCAGATTCTTCTTATTTATTAGTGACAATAATGTATAATATTAGAGTTACAAAGATTGGTAGTTTAATATGTTTTTTTAATGTTAATTTATTTATGAAGTGATGTAGTAATTTGATAAGTAATTACAATTTTATTCTAACTTTATCACTTGACTGATATATATTTCATTTGCTTTGAATATTTACACTTTTGTATTCTCTTTTCCTATTTATTGTGGCTGTGTAAGCAAAATTTTTAAAGGTAATTTATTTACTAAATGTTAGTATTTTATTCTTAAAATGCTTTTCATGATATTTTTCAAACAATATGTAAGCAATACTTGAGATAATTTTTAAGGTAAAAGAAACATCATCGATAATTTGTACAAACTGTGATTTAGACGAGACGGGTTTATTTATAAGTCCACGAAAGAAAGAAATGTAAGGCGTTTTCTTTATTATTATATTAAGATTGGTTGAACGATGGTCGTATGATTTTGTGCGAGGTCAAGAGCGAGAGAGCGCGAGATACAATGTTTTCTTCCCCTATTTTTCTGGTATGTAACGACCATACAGAGCGAGAGCGACTGAATATGAAAGAAAGAGACGGAAAATGAAGCAGAGCTATTTTCAGTCAAATGAGAAATTTTGAGACGGCAGGCAATGAATATTTAGGCGTTTAATATTAATTGCTGTATATTCCGTTGAAGTTGTAGGTGGTGTGTATTGGAGCATTTTGTTAGTTATTGTTTATGATGAGTACTAAAAAAAGTGGAGGGAAAAAGTGTTCTTACATTAATTGTCAGAATTCATCAACCAATGCAGATGTACCTTTTTTCTATTTTCCAGTGAGCGATAAAGAAAGGTAAGAGATAGTGGTTAGATCTAAATAGTTAATTTTTGTTAAAGTGACTGCAAATAACGTATAAACAAATAAAACATTGTTATGGTAATTATTAAGTGGTTCTAGTAATATAATAATTGAAGAGAAGTTTACAATTTGTACAAAATTTGTACAGTCCAGTTCTATGATTTGTATGTTATTAATTTGAATGTTATTAAGGTTATATTGTCAAAGACTAGACTATACCTGTATAATCACAGATTTCGCCAAGGCTACAAAGTTATTTGCCATCTTTTTCAAATTATATAACATTTAAATAAAAAACAAATTCAAAAAATGAAGATTGAATACTTTTTATATATTTTTTTTATACAAATAAAAAACCAGGCGATTAAATAAAATGTTGTCCATTGAACTTGACATACATATTTTTATAATTTAATAAGTGATTCAAAACTTCTGGGAAAACGATTTTTTATACATTACGATGCATAAATTTAATGGTCTGCTCCAGTAAAAGAGAAAGCAATCGGCAACTCTCACGAGGATAGGCTTAACAATGTAGTTTCATGGAGCAGAGTGCTTTGACATTGACTCACTTCAAACAATTTTATAATTTTTTTTACCGTTTTATATAATTTTTATATTTGCGTGATGAGAAATAAACTAAAGATTATGTATTAAATTTTGGATCCGGCTTGCGATTTACTTTTTTGAATTTTATTTTAATTTTCTGAGGAAGATAATTCCAACTTGTTATTTAAAAAAATGTCAATTGTATAACAAATGGAAGGTATTTAAAACAAACGTTTACATACATGGCTGATTGTAATTTAAAGATTATATTTTATTTATTTTTCAGAAATTGCAGTATAAACTAATTATATTTATAAACTGGACTGTCAATATGCGTGTAGCAATAAAACGAGAAACAAAACTATTAATTCATTATTTACAAAGTATTATAAACTCAATACAAATTTAATTTTCCATACACGAAATAGATATATTTACTGACAAAATATATTTGTAGCAATACAAAATATATTATTACTTAATTATTTACAAAGTTATATACGCAATTGCAAATTTAAACTTAAAAGAAAAATAGCCATATTTACAATATCAATTATAAAATAATTACAACAAATTGTGTTCCTGAAAATACCTATATAAGTTATATTTAGTTTCTAAACAAACAAAACGCGATTGTGTCTGGGATTGTATATAACGCAATAGCGAAAGTTTTTATTCCCTGTCCTTGTGTGAGTGGGGTAAACCCTTCGTTCAGCCAGCCGCACTCGGCAAGTAATCTAAATATAGTACAAATGAATTGCATTATCGTTATACCAATGAGAGGGGAGAAACACTATCTCGCGCTCTCTCGCTCTCCAAAGCACGCTAAATGGTTTGCCAGCGCTTCCTCTCGGAGTCGCGCCCAACTACAAATCTTTAGAGCGCCAAGTTTGTAAAATCTGTTAGAATTGAGTCCATAAGACGTGCGCTTCTTAACATTTAAGTATTCATTGGTTGAACCGCTGAAATGAGTTCAGGAAATTTCCAAAATTAATTTTATATATTTTATTGTTTCAACCAACAATTTGAAAATTGGTCTACTCACGAAGGCGCTGAACAGTGACTGTGTATGAAATATATTAGTAGAATTTGTTTGCATCTAAGCCTCTAGCTTCGACTCACGAGCAGCTTTGTTCCATCGCAGTGGAAAAACTTAGTTTGCGAGTGTGAACCTCGATCTTGCGGCCTTGCGTTATGGGCTGCTTCACTTCATAGCATACAAACTCGGCCGTCGGCTTTGGATTAGAAGATGACCCCACATGGATTTGAATTGGGTACAGTACTTTTATGGTATTTCACGTTTTGATCGATTTTGGGGGAACCAAGCGAGCTATAAGGTCGTGTAAAAAAAAAATGTGTTGAATAATATCCTACATTTATTTTTTTAGGTAAAACTCTAAAAATGTTTCATTCAAGTACGAAAAATCTCAAAATATAGTTACTTCCGGTAAAAAGTGCTTCTGGTTGTTGGATTTTTTGGCTAACAAACTCGTCCGAGTGACTTGGACAGCCAACTTGTGTACCAAACTTGGACCAAATCGGATTTAAAATGTGGCTGTTAGAGTGCGAACACATGTGTGACTACATATACAATTTTTAATGTTACCCCAAAAAGTATTCTGGGGATCATGGTAGGTGCTCATTTACTACTCCTTAAGTCTTATCAGTAGTGTCACTGCAATAGCTCATCTTTTCTATGAAAATTCGCTAAAAACACCAAGCATTTTTTTTTAAGACAATGAGTTTAGTGTAAAAATGAGAAGGTATTTTTAATAGCCTATATATATATAATTTTAGCTGTCAAACTTTGTATTAAATTACCACCCTATTTGGCTACTATAAATTAATGTACCATGCCTTAGTTGTGTGGTGACATACATATTCACTATCTGATTTTAGTAAAAAAAAATTAATGTAAACCAATTTATTTAGTTTTAAGGCACTACTTGTTTAATCACTACATGGTTCTACAAGCAATAAATACTTTTTACTAAATACTTGAAAACTTACTTTATACGGTCTGTTCGCATCAGGTTTAGTTTTTCTTAACACAAATACAGTGATCATTGTAAGTCCATAAAATATCCACAGAAGGAAGTTTGAGAAGTTTATCAATGAAACAATGTCTCCAGCAATCAAGAAGAATAGAGCCAACAAAACCTATAAAAATACAAATTGTGTTTTACAACAAATTTGTAATCACAGAACAGTATGGCTACAAATAAAAGATTTCTTACTGAAATCATAACATTCATTATATAAACTTTATTCCCAATATAACTAATTTACAGTCACTATGACCTCCATATTAAAGCAGAACTCTTCTTGGTAGTGTAGATTTGTAATCTTCCTAAAAAAAAACTGTTCCATAGCTCACCGTGCTTACAATTTTTTCTCGCAATTTGTGTCAGTTGGTTTTTATGAAACTCTGATTCCTTCACCTTTCCCTCCTGACCTAGTGGTGTGAGGTCAATAAAGTGGAACAGAGGATAAGGAACAGCACCCTAGGGACATGAGATGGTTCCCAAAGTTGGCATAAATCAACTGAAGTAGACTATTCTGCTGGAACCACTTTGATTGAAATCTTAAATGATTTACTTCACAAAATGTTCATTAGGTCATTATAGGAAAGGAGTGAAGTTTTGTTCTTACTTTTAGTGTAATAAAAAAAGTGATTGAATAACAAGAATAAATAAAGTGTGATTAAAGTATCATACGTAACACATGGCTATGCATTAAATGTTTGACTTACTCACTCCTGAAGTTCAAATAGTATGCCATTCATTATTATAAGAAATAAATTGCTGTAAACTGAGTTTGGCTATCTTAATGATTACAAACGTTAGAGAAAGGGATAATTTTATTGTCTAGTTCAGGATTCTCCAAACTTATTAGCAGACAGGATTCTCCAAACTTATTAGCAGAGGGGCCACATTGACTCATCTATTAAGTCTCAAGGGTCAAGACTTCAATTCAATTCAATTCAACTTAGCTAGGTTATCAAACCAACATACTGAAGATTTGAATAACGAGAAAATAGTGCACGTAATTCTCATGTCATTAATTACAGTTAAAATGTTCAATTTCATTAAATAATGTTCGTTTAAAGTGTTTCTTAATTGGTAGTTGAATAAAAACATATCAGTATTATTCTATATTAGTTTGTTTCTTATGGCGACTTGTACAGACCTTGGGCCATCAATCCTCTAGCATCCCAATATAACTTATGAATGTTCTTCGATCTTCTTTGATCAGCGTTGAGTTTACTAAACACTTTTAGGTGTCTTTATTTATCACAGAGTTTGTATCGCGGCACAAGGTACATTCATCTGAGGGTAAAATCTTCATCTTATGTAAATGTGCTGCTAACCAGCCTTGTACTGATTTTTTTATTCATATTGTAAATTTTATAATGTAATAAAAATTGATGGAGGGTCCCAGATACTGAGCACGTCTAGCCCGCTAATGTCAGCTGGATTGATGTTTCTAGCGGTCCGGTGTCGGCCCCCAAGCCTTAGTTTGGAGACCCTGGTCTAGTTAGTAAATTGCAAAAACATTAAATGCTGACATTTTAGATAGGGTAGTTCAAAAGAGTTTGTAACTTTACAAATTTCTTATTTTGTTAGTTTCTTTGTTGTAGATAATAATATATGTTGGCCTAATGCAACTACTGTAAACAAGAATAATTACATTATAAAATTACTATTTGATACTTATAGAGCTGTTCTTTCACCATTCATACTAAACAAATTATTAAAACAAATTCTGTACATACTTGCAATGAAATGGCTGGTGTTGGTGTTAGTCTTGTTGTATGAATATATGAGAGAGATTCGATCATATGCCCTTCTCTACCAGCTGCGTAGCTCAACCTAACATAAAACACAACTCATTATTATTATGTTTTAAATAATTGTAAATGAAACATTAGTGTAATATTTGTATAATACCAAAGACTGTTTAGAGTAATTGGATAATATAATGCATTATACATAGCTTATTTACAGTGTTATTTAAACTGTATAGTTGACATGGTTTTAGCCATATAGATATATATATAAAATTCAATGTATGTCCGTCTGTTTGTATGTTTGTCCTTTATGCGTTACCAAACCGTCATCCGATTGCTTTGAAATTTTGCATAGTAACACAGGTTAACCCTGGGAAGGTTTTAGGCCATTTACCGAAGTCCTAGGACATTAGGGCTACGCCACAGTGGCCCTCAAAGTTTCAATGTTAATCTTATGGAAGGTCAATCTTAAGGAAGAAGAAGAAAGATTTCTTTTGATTTTATCAGGGGCACAAAAAACAGCTGTTTGTATGAAAAGCTTAAAACAGCTGATTTTGATCAACAACTGATTTGGATCAAAAACTGAATATAATTTTAGGTTAGGCCTACAAAACTAATTATTAGTATCAGGTTGATTTGTCTATCCGTGCAAAGCCGGGTCGGGCCAGCTAGTAATATAATAAATAAATATAAACATTTAATATTTGTACACATTCTGATAAGTAAAAAACACTTTCAAAGAGGTCTGATGGAGTTTTTACTTATATTTTTCATTTTCTAGAACCTTTGTTAGCAAGTATTTGTTGTATTTAATCTTATTGTAAAATAATGTTAGTATTACAAGTCATCAAGCCCTTTACTGTGGATTCCTTCATAAGTCCCCGATCATCAGTCCAGGCAATGTTCATTAATGGGAAGACTCTTTCAACAGATGCTGATGTCCTCGGTAAGCAAAACATGTATTCAACCTTCAATAAGTTGTTTGCTGTGAGGTGGTTCTGTTAAAAATTACTAAACAACCTCAGACTTTACAAACTTAATTGTCTTTATTCGTCCAAAAAATTTTATTTTTGTCTGGGACGCGAAATAAACCGGCTGGGACACTTAGATCTAAACAGAAAATTGGTACGTCTGGCAAGCATATCCTTTAAGAGCTTGTAAATGTAAATAGTTCTTAACAGGACATTTTCAAACTGTTTGCAAAGTTATCCTTTTACTGGAAGGTAATTTGCAATATTATTCAGCAAAAAAAAAAAAAAAAAAAAAAAAAATGCTTAAAACGGAAAATACAAGAAAACAAATTATTACGTATATACTAAGTGATTGATTAGCAAATTTTGCTGTATAGAGACTTTTTTGCTGTATTTTGACTCAGCAGAGTCAATAGAGTGAGTATGAAAGGCCGTAGGAAAATAATAAAGAAAACATAATGGGACCGAGTAAAAATGATAGCACACAAGAAGATTTACTACGCTCAATCAGATTGCAAGGGTCGGCAATTGCTCTGGTTTAAACATGTAATTTGTATGAAAATGGTCAGGAAGTCATGATATTTTGGAGGTATTGCCATTAGGGAGATGACCTGCAGAAAGACTGAGAGAGAATGAGGGAATGGGAGGGAATGAGTTAAAATTGGTAGCAGTAAGGTACTGAACTTCTGTGAATCATCTCCACTGAATGGTCAGAAATATAGGAAAGTATGCAGTATGGGACCAGGCAATCTACAAATGCTACTCGTCTTATAAAGACAGAAAAAGGGAAAAAGAAAATATGCACTTGACTTTCTATCTTACTGCTGCATAAATGATTTTCTTTCTTCTTTCAAACAATTATTTTCCATAATAATATTTTTGTAACAAAGTTTATCTAACAATAATTTACAATACTAACTGGATTTATATATAAATGAAAATAAAAATTTCATGAGTTAGTCAGTCTTAATTAATACACGCTAAAATTTAAACTCAACTATATTTATTTGCTTACCTTGATGATGCAAATACATTGCATAACCCTGATCCAAAAGATGAAACTGCAACGCCCACAGAAATTAATATCTTCCATTTTCCAAACACCAAATCTCCAAATGCCTATTGGGAAAATGAAGTTTGGATAATTTTTCTAAAAAAATGATTTTACAGATTATAGAGCAAAAAAAGTTATAGAAAATTAAAATTAAAATTAATGTTTAGTAAATATAAACAAAATATACTTTTTACAATCAGAAGTATGATAGAATGAAACTTGAACACAAAATCTCACAACTAATACGTTTAATAACTCAAATACGTTTCAAGGACAGTGTCGCCATCTTTAGTAATGTATAGAGTCCGGCAAAAAGATCTCCCATAATATGATAAGGCACTCTGTGAATTGGGGATGGTGGTGGAGGGGGTATCAATCGATAGCGGTAAACATGCCATTTTCAGTAGACACAATGGCATGGTACGGAGAACATAGCATGTTTGTTGTGGAGGAGTATATTCGTAATGGTGGTTCTGTCATTACTACTCAGCAAAACGTATTTCGTATTCGGTTCAAACTTGGCTGACATGATCTTGTATCAGTTAGAAAAACTATGGGTATCAAAACTTTAGAGAAACAAGTTCTGCACTGAAAATAAAAAATCACCTGGCCTACCTTTAAGCTTAACAACGCCGGAAAATTTGGCACGTATGAGAGCGTCCATCCAGCAATCTCCAAAGCGTTAAGCACTTAAACATGCAGCTACTCTGGGATTGTCTGATAGGAGTGTAAGAAGAATTATGCTCAGAGATCTTCTCATGCATCCATACAAAATTATGGTTACCCAAGAATTAAGTGAGAAAGATTTTGAAACTCGCAGAGCTGTGTGTGAGGATATTTTTTAGTAAATTCCTGCTGGTGAATTTTCGAAGAAGATGGGCTAACGGAAACGGTAAATTTGAATTGCTACTGTCACATAGTCAAGACCTTCCTCCGACCTAAGTTAAACCAGTTTCTTGGTGACCATGATGAGAGAGAAGTCTGGTTCGAACAAGACGGAGTCACAGCTTACACTTTGCAATGTTCTCTAACAATTTTGAGAGAGTTGCTTCTTGGACTTCTTCTCTCTTTGCAAGGAGTCATCATGTGGCCCTAAGGTTACCCGATTTATCACCTTGTGATTTTTTTCTTTGGGAACATTTAAAGGTGCAAGTGTACAATCATCGGCCAACAATCCTGCAAGTACTTAAGGTGGCAATCACCCAAGCAGTGGCTGCCATTCCACCGGAAAAGACACGACGAGCACTGAACAACCTTCTGGAAAGGCTTTGTCAAAATATCAACAATAGAGGCCACGATTTTCAGGAAATAATTTGTATAACTAAATAATGTAAAAAGGCATATTATTTGTTATTCACTAATAAAAGGAATTTTTCTATAAATTTGTTTATTTTTAACTGCTTTTTGAAATAAGGGAGGTCTTTTTGTCGGACTCTGTACAAGCTGCAATAATGAAACTATAACTATTTTATTACATCAATTTGTAAAGTAAAAAAAGTATTATACATACCACAGCTACAGCGGAATCTGAGATCATCTGTGGTACTGTAAGCATAGTGAGATAAGCAACATTTACACTAAGATAAATAAACGTTACCAATGGTACTGCAATCAGGACACTGCGCAAGATGTTTCTACAAAATGAAATAATTCTTTTTAGTTTTTATGTTAACATTCTAAATACGATTTCATAGTATTTGAAGTTTATGAAACAAAATTAAGATACACAGTTATGTGTTTATAAAATCATTGGACAGCAGGCCTAATACCTTTGCACTTGTTACCACTAATAATAATTTTATTACTGTGAAACCAGTTGCAAAGCCTATAAAGATCTGACTGGAGCAAGAAACATTCTTCGGATTGAGTTCCATATCATATGGAAACATTCTGTAAAAATCAATAATCCTTTCTCTGCTATGTCCGTTTATATCTGTTCTGTTGTCGCTATATAGTGGTACTATGCTTGTAGATAAACATTTACACTTTTCAACTTCATGTGGTAAGCACATATTAAAATAGCTTGTATTATTTTGCACTTTAAGTGCTGCTCTCTACTAGAAAATAGATGAACTACTTGACTTAAATCTTCCTACATCACTAAAAACAAGTGTGAGTGTTACACTATAAAGAGCAGAGTTATACTCATGTTTTAGTTAAAGCAATGGCATTGTCTATGTTGGACTTACTGAAAGCAGTTACAGTGTTGAATGAGTTAATGAGTACTTTGGAAAGTGAAGATGAAGATCGTGATTTAATAAGTGACATTAGTGGTAGAGAAGAACCCAGAGCCAGCTCAAGAGTAAACTGCCGCATGTGCGAATCTTGGGCAGTGCCCCCTTACCGGGGGGTCCAGGGCGTGAAGCTAAAAAGAAATTTTTTTTTGAAAAATTGGTGCTATTTGGTGAGTTTTAATGCATTTTTAGATAGTTTTTGATCTTCCAGAACTGAAGGTTCAAGATGCATAACTGCATGGTTTAAAATATTTAATATCCAAAAAATATCAAGTTTTTATAGCCCTGCTTCTTTAATTTAAGGAATTTGTCGGTATAGAGTTAATGATTTTGCCAAAACCAATTAGTCTATCTGATTGAATTATTTATGACATGGATTAACTAAAATAAGCAAGTGAAGAATTAAAAAAAATATATTTATTTAATATATTTTGTAAAACACAAATAATACAGAACGGCTAAAAAGAGTAATACAGAATTTTTGTTGTTCAAAATTAAATTTACCAACCTCAAATGTTACTGCTAAACGTTAAACCAGAGATTATATTCAAACACACCAAACACCAATACAAAAAGAAAAAGATATCCAATGACACTACAAGCCTGCTTGTACTTAAGATTTTGAAAAGTATACTTTTCTTGACTTTATGTTTGCAAATTCAGTAACGATTTTGCTTACATTTTTTCAAGAATCAAACACTCTATAGATATCATGGAGAGTTCGACCAATCTTTCTTGGGACATTGAAGACCTCAGATAGCTTTTTATTGTTTTTAATTTAGAGAAACTCCTTTCCCCTGAAGCAACAGAAACTGGAAGTGTTAGCATAATTCTTAATGCTACTGTTACGGTTGGGAAGTTCTCAGCAAACCCGTTTTCAGTTATTAAGGTTAAAACATGCACAGGTCCTTTAATCATGTTTTTTTTTAATTTTCTAGTTTTTGAATCATATTTTGGTAATTTTTAGCTCTTTGTATAGTTGAAAGCTATATTTGTTGTTATTATTAATAATAAGGCTTTTGCATATTATTACTGCATAGCAAAGTCAAATTACACTGGGAAAACGAACGTGAATAAAACAAGCTAAAGAAAGCACTTGCAACAAATCCGGTTCAGGAATCAGGACATACTGCGGAAATTTTTGTATTAGAGGGAGCGGATGGTGGGAGGGGAGGGAGAATGAAGTAAAAAACAGAAAAAATGAGTTGGCCGGCTGGATGAATCATACTATGCTGTGAAACGCCCCCAACCCAAACCACTGCTCTTGTTTATGTTTGTTTAGTCTACTAATCAAATAAAACTGCTTCAATTGTAAAAGTAAAATTGTTTTCTTTACACGCCGCTACTGGATTTTATAAAATTCCTTATTGCAAGATGTACTACAGCAACCTTATTTATCACAATTTTTTTGCGCCCCTGCTGGCTTGGCGCCCTGTGCGGGCGTATGCCTCGCATCCCCCTTAAGGGTCTGCTCCAGTAAAAATAAAATGGATTTTTATCCCATAAGAGCAATGTTAAATTTCATACCATTTATTTCGTTTACTTTTTACCATAAAATTGTTTGCAAGGTCTCATTTTAAGCACAGTCACAATACGCATCCTTCTTGCAATTTACATTTAAAAAAATTTCTTTCATTTGTCAAGTAACTGATATTTTGTAAGTACAAAGTTTGAATTTTTTTCCTAACACAATAAAAAATTATAATGAAAAATAATTTGCAAGTAGGATCTGAAATTTTATAAAGAATATTCAGTTTTTTTTTCAACACTCAATTACAAAAGATAGACTTATAAAGTGGTATGAAATGAGGCAATGTCAAAGCGTTCAGATGCAAGAAATTGCACTGGTTAGATAGGGATACAGTGATACCGGAAGTGCGTTTCCTGTTGCTTTCTCGTTTACTGGAGCAGACCCTTAAGCCGGCTCTGGAAGAACCAGTTCTTTTTAATTCAGAAAACCATAACAACAGGTGTATTCTAGATGCCATGTGTGCCAATCACTCCGCCCATGGGCATAGGGTGTGTAAGAGACCCAACAAATGTTTCAATTGAAAAACAGTGAATTTAATTAGCAAGTTCAATAAATAAAGAAAAAAATATTTAGTATCCCATACGATTCATTTCCTTTTCTAATCAAATAATCTTTCCCAATAGAAAACACTGTGTTGTCCTGCTGCCGGCATGCCTAATTTAGTACACGGTAACAACTGTAGTCCCAACTGGTGTTTGGTGTTGCAACTGTTGTCCCAATACAGCAGTGAAAGAGTTAATAGTGATTAGAAATAACCAGGATCCCAAATTTGAGTCTTGCGCAACACTCAGTGCGTGACTGATTCACGATGAGGTGTATTTGATCTACTGCACACACACACACAGTTAAATAAGACTTTAATCATGCCAAAAAGTCTATTGTGAAAGGTAAGAAATCTCATTAAATCCATCTTGATGTCAGTACAATATGCACACTGATTGTTGTAATTAACACTAGTAGCTTTGTTACAGTTGGTCGCTGTTTAATAAAAGAATCCAACATATCTATTACAGATTCTTTAAGTTTATTTAGAGAATTTAAAATTGAGATTGGGTGGTAAATGTCCAATCCGCTTCTTATTACCAAACTTAGGTGTAGGAGTCATGCAGATTGTAGAGGTTCCGGAATAGAAGAGTTTTATAGCATAGAGTTTTAAACAGAGTTGATTAGTTAAATAAGTTAAGTAAATAATTGGAAACCTTAGGCTAAAACTTAGTTTTTGTGTAAAACATAATATTTAACAGATCCCTAAGTATATTATATTGTATTGCTAATCAGTCCACAGTAATTGAATTTACTTGATGGGCTTATCAGGGCTTGATTTAAAGTTTGGATTCTCCTAGGCCTAAGAGTTTTTGCTGCCCCTCTTTATACCGTTGGAGGGGACGGTCGGTCAGACAATTTTTATCAAGAAACTAATCTTTATGATATATATTGTCATATTATTACTATCATATATTATTGTTACAATTGTGTTATCATCATATTATTATACATTAGTTGTTCATTTACATTTTATAAAGGACATCAGTCCTCCTTTCTAAATCAACTTCCTCTCCAGATTGATTTTCAAAAACAGCCTGGGCCGAATCGGTTTCAAAATTATTCTTATAAGGACTTTCGAAAATGGTCACTACTCAAGTAGCTAACATTCTCTAAATATATTTTTCTACTTTTATCATTTAAAAAATTGACAATACTCACTTTTCAGGATTTTTAATTTCTTCTGTCACTCCTGTAACAATGTTCCTGAAACAAATTAATTTATTACTGGAAGTGAAATCTATAATGTAATAAAAGTTTCCTTTTATATTTTATTGGAGTATTATAAAGTTTGTAAAGTACCATTTCAATTTGTACTTTGGTAAAATTTTAGAAAAAAGACATCTCTTAGTCACCAATCCGGTAAAGTGAAAAATTGTATTAAAACATCAGAATTAAATACTACCATAGCTGTTATTAGAAATTTGTGTGTAAGTGTTGTCACAAGTATATCTGTAAGTTGTACATAATCTATATAGCACTATTTTCCGACTTCAGTTATAAGTATAGTAATGGCTGTCAAAATATGCTTTCATTTAGCTTTAATGATACAAGTTGTATCCAAATTAATTAGTTATGTCAACATATTTCATTGTATTACTCCAAATTGTGTAAGAAAAGAATTTATTACTACACAGCTATGGTAGGAACAGAGACTACTTAAACTAACTGTTGGTAGGGTAAGTGACTATTAAAACTGACACGACAATGATAGAAACAAAGACTACTATAACTGACAATGTTCGTTATATTTCTAAGAACAATGTTACATATTCATTTTTTTACGTTATGTCTTATCTTAGTCGTATAATACTTTTATTAGCAGATTTCAACCCTAGTTGTTGGGGGGAGCTCATTTAAATTTTAACCCTGCAACTGTCAGACTACTCAATTTGAGTGGTCGTGGGGACGTGGCACGTGAAAACAATCAATTTTGACAACTCTACTTGTAATGAATATTTCACCCACTAAAAATTGTCTAATCGCAATAAATCAAAAACCGTTGGAAAGGTCGAACGACCTAAACTTTAATTTTTGGATTGCAGTTTATTAGTTTTCTTCAACAAACTCAGCGCCCGTCAATTCACCGGATTTCGTCATAAAACACGACGAAGTAATGCATCTTTCTTTTCTTTCTAAAGCCCGCCCAATACTTCTTCTAAAGTAAACCTAGATATCGTTGGATTCTTCACAATTTCCCCTATCTAATACTGCCATCCAATCAAAAATCGGACAAATAGTTCTAGAGTTGTGGGGCGTTTTGTAGACCCTCACAATTGGTCAGTTTTCCAACCAATAAACAGTGTGTTATCTTATTACATGTGTTATCTGTGTGACCTCAATCGTTTTTTAGAGATATTTTGGTATCTTTGTAAACATAATGCTTCAAGCTAACTTTCCCTGTAAACCAAATATGCTATATTTGAACAGTTTGTTGTGTAGGACCGTGGGAAAGTGACTGCTAATACGGTCTCATCTAAGGTTTAAATATGAACCCTAATGGCGTTTTATAACATGGGTAGACATAGGAGTTTGTGCGTGCATCCTGTATGACTTAATGGGCGAGAGATTTCTAAATTTTTTCTCACTTTTGTTATTTAAATAATTCTAAGTCAAACACTTTTAGGAAAAGATAATTTACAAATATATACGGTTCAATTCTTTGATTTATTCTCTACACTTTGTTATAATAATATTTCATTTTTGGGTAAAGCAAATATTCCTAAATTACGTTTGAAACTAGGCCTACTTTTGTTAGCAGTCGTGTAGATGGAACATAAAAACTGTTGTTTTCAAAATAAGAAATTTGAAATTGATAAATGTTTTTATACAGTTCTATTTAGAACTAAATTATGAAACTTTTTTACGGTTACGAAAAAATTACAAAAAATGTTTACTACTTGTTATGTAGGCCTAAAGTTGAAAATTTTCCTTTCGTTACTGAACATTTTTTGTTTCTTGAGCTAATAACTCTTACAATTTTACATCAATAAATTTTTTAATTGCATATACGAATTCTTTGAACCTTTCTATACAAAAAAGGTACAGAACACTTTTGGATTGGTATACAATTACTATATTTGGCGAATTTTTGAAAATATGGTTGCACACGCACCGAAATGACTTGGCGTTGCAAAACATTAACATGGACAGTTGTAGGGTTAATACTAGGGGCTGCGACTCTACTCGCTTAACTCGTCAGCCCAAGCGGCCACTCACGGCAAAGCAAATGGAAACAGTTTACATTATTGTATAATCTGATATTCTCAATAAAATGATGATTTTTTAAAACAGAGCCACTTGGATCGGGGTAGGTGTGATGGGGGTGTGGTATCCATAATATTCTGATGCATAAGTAGTAGGGCCAGGGGTTTTGTGTTATTTTTTATAATAAATATAAATAATGTATATTTAATTTATGTATGTAAAGATTTATAAACAAATTGACTTAATGTTGTAAAATGCTACACAAAAGAACGTTTCTTGGCATGCCACAAAACCACTAATTTTGTCCATAAATTTTACATTTTTAAATAGGAGCCCTAAATATTTCTGGGATAAAAATTAGCCTAGCTTAGCCTCTGAAAAGTCATCTACATGCAAATGAAAGCTTTGTCAATATTTTTCATTCATTCCAGAGATTAGCCCGGACAAACAGACAATAAAAAATGCATGTTTAGGTTTTGGTACCATTAAAATTTGTATATAATATATGTGTATGCAGTCAATACGTAATATATGTATATATATGGGCACATTTTACAACTGATTTATAATGAAAGATTGTAATCTTTTCTAACACACTAGGCTGGTGTAATAATTTTGTTAATAGTCTAGTGAAATAGTAGCAGTAGATTTATAATTCTAATGCAATAATACTAATTGATTGATTGTATCCTCTTGCTACAATAAGAGACTGATACATGTCCAACATATTAATAAATCCATCTTGTAATATATTTTTTTATTATTGAGTTCCGGGAGTTCCAAAATTTTTATGTTAATTAATTGTTTGTTTTAATTCAACTTACCATCCATCAAATGTATACAATCCACTGTAGAATGCTATTATAAGACCTTTAATAGTATAGTCAGTTCCATCAAAGTTAAAATTAATTTGATTTGTTCGACCTGCAGACGACAATAAAGTTTTCTCATTAATAAGAATTTACAAGATATAGTTCAAAGGTTTCAAGAGAAATTTATGGATAATAATTCATATTACTGGAGAGTTGCAATGGTTTTGGAACTGGACAAGAATTTTGATATCCATCATAGGCATGCATGGAATCTGATAATTGATAGTGCTAACAACCCCCCCTCATTTCTGTTCTTTTATATTAGAAATAGGCAATTAATATAAAAATATGTGTACATATATATATATATATATATATATATATATATATATATATATAATAAAAATCATTAAAAACCACATTACAAAATAAATGTCTCAGTAAAAATTTTAAATAAATGCAACTGTTTTAAAATGTGAGTTGTTTATAATTAATTGAAAGAAAATTTTGTGTGGAATTATAATTGTAAATCAATTTTGACATTATAACTATGAATGTATGTTGAGAAAAATTAAATAGCTTATTCAACACCTTACATTTTTATTTAAAATTCAGGTCTGTATTATATGCAACAGAGTTAGAATTGCATGAACTCTGAATTGACTATGTTAAAAAAAAATTGGAAAGTATGTAAATTAAAAAATATCTTCTGTGACTTAAACATGTTTTTATTTAAGTCAATTACAAATTCATTTGGAATGTAAAGGGTCAGTGTTTTAGAATTAACATTTACAAGAACACATGTCTATTATAACGTAAAAAAACTTTTTAAGGTAAAAAAATAAAACAATATTTAAATTGACAAAATAAGTTTATTAAACACTACTAATGATAAATATAATACATTTTTTTAAAATGTCAAAATCAGAAAACTGGTTTTCATTGAAAATTACAAAACTTTGATATTTTATATACTTCTGGTATCTAAATTTCACAAACTCTGACAGTTTCTTTGCAGACACTCACACACATTCCTCTGCATAATCTGTGCATACTCTTCGTTGGCATTGTCCAAATATTGCGAGGCTGCACTTGATACATTTGTGCTGCGTTTTCCGATCTCTCCCTGGTGGGCACTTGTCGCAGGTTTTTCTTTTCTGTAGTCTATCGTCAGGCACACATTCAACTTGGGGAGCAGTATCACTTCCCAGGATCTTATTAATCTCCTGTTTCAAGTCCCTAGGAAGATTATGAACTTCAGTTAGCCTCTTATGAAGATGAGGGGAAATTAACTCCAAGGCAAGGCTATTGATAAAAATGAAGCGCTTTTGTGTAGCACATGTACACTATGTACCAATTTACACTTGCAATGTTTATAAGTTGGTAGAAAACAGCTAACGGCCAACGTTTAGTTTTTCTACTTGCTGAATAGACCGCACACTTCATGTCCATGAGGTCGACGCCAGCTTTTGTGCTATTATAAAAGCAAATTATTTCCCGTTTTTTCTTCTCTTGATTTGTATCGATTGTATTATGCATACTGGATAGTAGGCAAACAGCTCTGTTCTTTTTCGGTACAAAAGAAAGGAGCGTTACATCATTTCTAAAACCATGCAAAATAGATACTACAGGACGATCATTATTAGGAAGGAACTCAATAGGAATACGTCTTTTGTCCCTCTTCAAAGTTCCGATGTAGGTGAGCTTCCTTTCTTCTACACACTCCAGCGAAGAAAACCAATTGTCAGCAGTCACGTTTCGGTTACTACCTTCAATAGGTTTACTCAGACGAGTGACAGGTTGTCTGGAAATACTAAGTTTCTTTTTCATTTTCCATCAAGCCAACTTCATCACTTCCTTTGCCCTAGTAAATATAAGCATTGCATAAACATGAGGTTTTGGCATCAGCTAAACACATGACCTTTATCCCGTACTTTTTAGGTTTCTTTGGCATATATATTCTGAAACTACATCGTCCTCTAAAGGGAATCAGCATCTCATCAATGGTGACGTAGGCCGAAGGACGATAAAAAGCCTGACTGTTGCTGTTAACTTTTTGAAATATTTCCGATATAGCTGCTGCTTTATCACTTGATTTTCTTTGCTCTCGAGTTTGAGCATCATCAAATCTTAGTGACGCCACTAAAACTTTGTAGCGATTCAGAGACAAAGTAGACCGGAAAACTGGTCGGCTGAACTCTTCTTTTGTAAAAAGAGACTCCATATTTTCATCATTGGACTTTAGAATCGAGGATAGTAGCAACAAACCAATTAGGGTGTTTACCTCTTCAAAATTAGTGTCTCTGTAGTTAGTTTTACATTGTCCAGGATTGATTTTCTCACGAACAGATGATAGTTTTACATTAGTATTTGTAACTATTTTTGAAATAATATCTAAGTCAAAAAAACAGTCTGTTTTATTTGATCTTTCTCCTAAGGCTCGAGCAGGTCCTGTTATCCCTGGTAATCCTCCTCTTATAATGTTACGGGCAGGGGTCCTTATATTTCTAGGGGGTTGTCTATTTTTCCAAGCAATTGGACGGCCTTTCTCAGCTTTCCTCATTCTCTCAAAGAAATATGCAGGCATTGGAACGTCTAGGGCTACTGAATTTATTATATTGGTCGACTCACCCTCATTGTCTAATAGAATTTCATCGTCATCTAAACTTTCACTACTTGACGCTTCCTCACTTTCATGCATTACATAATCAGGGTCGGTGTCAGAGTCATCCACTACCGAATCAATTCGCTCACTTCATCGCAATCATCCACTTCTTCCTCACATTCTAACATTCTGCATACTCTATCTTCAAAACATCGATCGTTCATTGTGAAAGATTTACTAGTACTATGACAGTCCATTTTGTGTAAAGAATACAAACAATCAGAATATAAACGGCACCTAACTATGTACAGACTATAAAGAGTTTATGAACTAACTATATACATGAGGAACTATAAAAATATCATCACCGAGTCCAAAGACTTAAGACAGTATACGTAAAAGGACACGTACGGTAATTTTGAGCGGTAGCAAAATAACGGTAAAGAGCACACACAGAAATATCTGACCCGCTAACAATGCAATAATACGTCCATACAACACAACTCTCCAGGCGAAACTAAACGATATTCTACGAAGGGGTTCGGGAGGAAGTGGAAGGAAGGTATTGTGAGCTACAAGCATCAAAAGCAACCAGTGCTGCCAATATTAGATCGTAAAAATTCCCATCAGTCAAATTTACCGATGTGTACTTATAGGTGTTAATTTACAACAACCTTGATATAATTGAAAAGTTTTGATTTTATATTCACTAGTGTGGACAACTGTGCTCGCAAATACAATACCACTCAATAGAGATTTTTTGTGCTTAAAAATTTAATTTTTATTGTGGAATTATTAAAACAACAAAAACTGTGAAAAATTTGAATTTTTTGCTTATATTTTGTAAATCATAAGATAAAATGCTTTACTTTCAATGGAAAAGTTGTGGTAAATTAAAACCCTTTAAAATGAGACTTTGTAAGTTTTGATCGGTGAATTTTTAACTGAAAAAAATCGTAAAATCCAATGAAAATTTATTTTTTTTGTTTTAAATTCATGGTTTTGACATTTTAAATGTTAAAGCTTTGGAATTGTGTAAAATAACAGTTAATGGCATGCAGATTAACCATGCACAAGTTGGGCCCTGTCGGATGTATTCATTTTACATAATAACTGTTTAAACAATTTATAGCGTTATCTTGTAACGGCCAATTCAAATTTTCAAACGGATTCTGAAAGTAGAGATCTTGTGCTTCAAAACGTGTATTTCAGATTTCAGTTGATTTTATTGACCACATTAAGTCAACTATATATACTTCCTGGCATGAACTATGGCTCATTTGCAATGGTGTTTATATGTGTTGGATTTATTGTGTGAGTGTGGTAGTTAATCAATTGTTTTGCAGGTAAAAATTGCATTCTTTTTGTTTATAAAAAAAAAAACAAAGAAAAAAAAACAAACGCTGTTTTGATAATACAGTAATAACAAAATTATCTGAGAAAGTGCAACCAATAGGTGGTATTCTACTGAATCATTATAACGCAGAAATTTTAAAAGTATTGGTTGAATTCATATCTTCATTTATAAATTCTTACCTGTGGAAGTAACATACAGGGCTCCAATGAGTACCATGAAACATATTAAAATTTTTAAATACGAACATAGATTCTGCACTCTTACGTATACCTTTACACTTACAAAATTTATGTAGCCCATCATACCTGAAAAGAAAACGAAATTAATTTGTACAAAAAATATATTTTCTCTAAATTATAATAAAAACTAGAATACAGCTTTCTTTAATAATACTTAACATAAAATTAAGATGTTACAGTTTTTAATCTATAAGAACGAGTACAACAATTAATTTAATAATGTACAATCCATTATAAATGTATGAATAATACATCATTTAAAAGAAAAGTGCTTTACAATAATTAGAACTAAGGCAATACTGGGGCTTTATACTATTTTTAGCCAAATTTCAAGTTTATGTAGCTTCAGATGGTTAAGTGATTTAGAAGATAGAGAGGTGTGTACTAGTTTAAGTTCATTCTTCCTTTTACTGCACAAAAAATGGTTTTAGTTCTTTACAATCATTATTACTAGGCATTTTATATCATGATTAAAAGCAGAAGGAATTTAATAAAATTGAAAGGGAGTTTTTGGTCAGCACAATAAATTGACTGCTATTCATTATACACTAAATGTCATTTTAGTGTGTACGCCTGCCTTTTACCGTAATCAACTATTTCTATCCATTTAGTTGAACACCTTAGCACATGTTAAAAATATACGCAGTTACACTCCAATAACACAGTGAATTGTTGCGTTTGTAAATTTGATCAATTTATATTTAACGTTACGTTATAAAATGGATACAACTTCTTCTCAAAAAGTTGAACTTTCACACTCAATGAATAACTGTATTTTGTGATGTGTCTGGATTAAATGTAAGAGTAAAAATACCTAATACTCATTTTCCGGTATACTCTAAATGTAAATTTTCAAGTTAAGTATATTTGATTTCTATATTATACATTAAAGTGCAAAACCTCCCTTTCAAAAGAATTGTTAATTTTGTGGAAGTGACATTAAAAGACTCGAGAGGATGTGAGGAAAGTGTCAGATAAATTCTGGAACAATATAGGAGAATGCTTTGTCTGTTATATTGTTTACCTTGGCCTTATAATATGCATAAAAGCTATATACTAAGGGACATATTATGTTATAGAACTAGGCACTGGCAATTAATTAAGAGCTTATTTTGATGATGTGGTTCTAGTGGGTAGAAATGTTAGGTATACATTTGAAGAAATTTTTCAAGAGCTGGATACAGGAAGACAAATTTGCTTGTTTATGAAATTAGCAAGACAAAATAAATGAAAAATTCAGCAGAGAAGAATAGTGCAAGGGGTTTAAAATATTAATAGGTTTCATTGGGTGGCTAAATTCATCCATCCGGAAATTACTTTGAATAACAAGAACAATATTGAGTATTAATCGGGCACACTGTTCTCAACCAAACCTGTTTAAGTCTAAACTTTAGAACAGAAACTCAAAACGGAGACTATAAAAAAGATAAAGGAGCTGTAAGACA
This sequence comes from Philaenus spumarius, assembly GCA_018207615.1. Classification (NCBI taxonomy): domain Eukaryota; kingdom Metazoa; phylum Arthropoda; class Insecta; order Hemiptera; family Aphrophoridae; genus Philaenus; species Philaenus spumarius. The sequence goes on from JAGFPH010001726.1 coordinate 171,093, forward strand.
TCAACAATTGGCAGAAAAAGCAGATTTTTATGAAACATTTTCACTTTTTCAATCATTGCTCAACACATCAATGCTGCTCAACACCGGAAGACAATGCTTAACATATCCGTTAAAGATTCATCAAAATAAAATAACTTTTTTTTATCTATATAATAAAAATGAATTACTATTCCTTTGTAAGCGCATCACTTGAGAACGGCTGGACAAATTTGGCTATTTTTTGTTTTAAAATGTGCGTAATAGTCTGAACTAGGATTTTATATAAAGAAAATTTTAAAAAGTTTCCCGAAAAGTTTAAATTTGGAAAAAACTAAACAGCCTCTTTTGTATGGGCTCAAGACCATAGTGTACAAAAACAGTTGATCGTATAAAAAGCTTACCAACACGTTATGTTTGTTTACATTCATTATCACAGCAACTTAACTCAGCATTTTATAATCAGCAGTGGCGTAAATAACACCCCCCAACCTTGGGGGGCGCGGCAAGTTAAGGAGCGCCACAACCCAGGCACATAAAAAAAAAAGGAATTCAAAAAATAAAATGTAGTAAACAAATTATCATCAAAATAAATTTTACAATGAACAATATTTCATTAAGATATCTTAATAAAACTGTTCCTTAAATAATATAACCAACGATCATAAGTCTGAAACCGTAATCATTATGGTTGCGCAATCTGTACTAGCATTTAACAATAAAACCTGCTAAACTTAAGTAATTAATAAGCAAACTATTTGCTCCCCCATCAAAAAAATGTATTTCATTGACGTAAATAACCACCAGGTGTTAGGCTAGGCGCATAATGGGACGTGATTGCTTTTCATGCGATGTGGCACAGCGCGACTTTTTGTAACATACGTAAATGAATAGATTAGCTCATATTGGTAACCCGACGCTATGCAGCGCGACTTGCATGGCACGACAGACATGTGGCACAGTGGCAGTGACACAGTTTCTCGCGCCTTGCGTCACACGTCTCACAAGTTCAGTACCTACTCTACTGTCGCTCAAAGGTTTTGGTATCCAGTTGTGCATTTTCCACTATCATATTTTTCAGATGTTGGCCTTGGAAAAGCTGATATTGATTTGAAAAATGTTGAAAATAAAATTGAATTTATTTGAATAATAAAGCTGATTTTTCAATGAACATAAAAAAAAGTAATTATTAATAAAATAATTATCATAAAATAATTTTTAATAAATACATATGTCCTCTGAATTGATTAATAAATATGTTTTATTAATGAATTAAAACTGTGCTTATATGTTCTCTGCATTTTAGTATGAAATAATTTTTAATAAAATATTTGGCGTTTGACATTAACCCTGTAAAAAATATTTCTTCATAAAGTCATAAACTAACAAGTGCAAATGTTTAAGGTATGTACTTATAAATAACATAATATTATGTGTAATCCCGTGCACTTCTGTGAGTTTTGGTTCATCCGGATGTTGTTAGTAAAAACAGCAAGTAATTCTGGTAATTCTGAAGTCGTTTTAAATTATTTTAGATCTAATAAACATAGTTTTATCCGTGAATCATTAATTTTAAACATTCTAGAAAATAAAATAATGTAAAATACACGTTTCTACTGGACGAGAGTTGGGAGCAACTGCGTTGTAATAAGCGCTCCCCAACGCGACGCGTGTGCATGTCATCTCACACGCGTCAATCTACTACTAGGTATAAGACCGTGGGGTGGGATTTCTTGCGGGGGGAAAGGGGTCATCTAGAGTCAACAAGTTGCGTCTTCGTTTTTTTTTTTTTTTTTTTTTTGTGAGGGCGCCATTTTTGTACCTGCGGGGGGCGCCAATCAATGTAGATACGCCACTGATAATCAGTTTATTATTCTTCTAAACCAACACCTTTTTTAGGTTAGATTGTCCAACTTAAAGCAAACAAAAACAATAATCAACTAAAAATGCTTACTATATTTTAATTCAATTCAAACATTGGTTGTTACATAATATATATAAAACAGCTGTGTTGGATCAAAAACTGAACATGATTTCAGGTTAGACCTACAATGAACCAAAACATGTTTATTTGCAACCAATTTAGAATCAGGTTTTTTACAATTCTTCACAACTATAAGTCCTTTTAGATTAGGTAAAAGCAAACAAAAGGTTTACTGTATTATCTATAAAGGTTTACAAACTATAAATACAAATTTGTGTAGTATATTCCTAAGTGACATAAAACCATTTTGCAATTAGATTACCGTACTTAAGTCAATGTAATGAAATGGAATAACTACCCTTTAAATTAAATCAAGCAATAGCGAAGCATTGGGGGTCTACTAATTATTAATAATTAATAAAATGTCAAAAAGAATTATCTTTTGGTTCTTTGATATTTAACCCTAGATTATTAACCATATTTTTATATCCTTTACCACTAACAATTAGTAAATTTGATAATTACGGTACCTAGTATTATTATTTTAATCACAAAAAATAATATAACAGTGCAATACATATAAGATTTATTTACTCTGTACTGATTTTTTTGAGCCACAGAAATAGTATTTACATCTTTTATAAATTTTTATATTAAATTATAAGAAAATAATGCTGATGGTACTGTTTAAAAAAGGTGACAAACAGATCATTGTAAAAAAAGAAAAAATACATGGAAAACATAACAAAATTTAAACTTTAATAAGTGCTATATGTGACTTGAAATTTAACATTTTATCGTTTTTTTAAAGAACATCAAACCTGTTAATTTTTAAGCATGGCAAACCCCTATAAGGCTAAAAGTTACGCTGTCACTAACCATTTGTCAGCACAACGGATATTTGTTCATTAACTCGCGATAATGGAAGGGCAGAACAAAAAAACATCACTACAGAATTTTCTCGGTCAAGGCCAAACTGAAGCTATAGGAAAGGGCGCGTGTTTAAGTTCTCTCGGAGACAAAGATGTTTTAGTTTTTGCAACCCCTAGTTAGTGGTCTAGGGTTAGAAGCAATTTGTTTTGAAAGAAGTAGCATTGCACAATAGTTAGAATGTTCATCTAGTCTACTTCAGTCTGGTTTCTCACTAGACCTTGGTCTAACTGGCGTAAAGTAAAGACAATAAAAAATGTAAGCAATTTTGAAATAATCTTGGGTCAATATTGTTTTAATATTATTTTGTCTCCCAAATATGTTAAATTGCTTGAATTTACAAGTATAAATTCTAAACGGTGCGTTTCATATTACAAAGAAAAAACACAAATTAAGTTTGCTTCTTTACATTTCCGGTACATATAAAGCTATACTAATTGTGGAGTTATGATACTACCTTGGCTGAGCTATTAGTTATGTACCTACGGCTAAGATAGCAATAAGTTTCTTTGCCAAAACCTCTTGGCTGTCTTCTATATTGGCGTTAAATAGTGCTCTAACAGGTTCAAAAATATAATCAGCGACTGTTAGCGTTTGGATGGCAAGAGTTGCAGGATATAGTATTAATACATTTATCCACACATAGATGAAGCCAGAGATAGGACCATAGAATGGATGAAGATTGCTGAAAGCGGCTTGAAAGTATGCATATTGACCTCCAGAACTTGGTACAACTACGCTTAATTCAGCAAATGCTAGAGCACCTGAAAATAATAAAGGAGTTTAGCCAGTTGCAGATTTAAAACAGTAACAGTGTATGCACTAATAAAATAAATAAGATTTTAGCTATTTAAAAGTATGTAGTACCAGGAAACTGATTTACGATCAGGTGAGATTCTGATTGAATTTAATATTTTCAAGTGTTATATTTGAATTAAACTAATTATCATGTAAGTAGTAAATTAAATAATATTTTTCACAATTTATTAAATAATATCATAATAATTAAATTAGTTTTAAAAGTATTTCTCAATAGAAATGATTTGTTTTATTTCAAAAGTTGGTGACACTGATCATTAAAAAAATACTGTGTTCAAAAAGGAAATAATGTATAACTATTAAATTCTGAATTCATTTTCAGTATCCAGGTCACTGATTTATTAAAAATAAAGTTTCTTACCTTATTTTGTTCCGTCACGTGACCTAATATAAAGAAGAGGTCACGTGACGGAACAAAATAAGGTAAGAAACTTTATTTTTATTAAATTCTAATCACAATGTGTATAATCACAAAGTAAAAACTAAATACAGACGTAAAAATACTCTTCTACAAATATACAAATATAACATTTCCGCAAAACTAGTAGATAAAAATTTTTTGGAAATTTTCACTAAGTTCAACAGACCTTTCCAGTAAAAAAACCTTGTATACCAAATCTCGAGGAAATCATTACAGCCATTTACAAGGAAATATTTACAAAAATATGCAATTTCCAGAAAATTTGCAGAAAACCAATTTTCTAGAAATTTTTACTAAGTCCAATAGACCCAGGGTGTAAAAACCCTTGTATACCAAATCTCGAGGAAATTCTTAGAGCCCCTTACAAGAAAATATTTACAAATATACAATTTTTAGATTTTTAATAATATAAGATTTTTTAGGTACTATTATATTAGGAAGCCCTTCTTTTGTACATTAAATAAAAATGTAAAAATCAGGCTGACACTGCCTTATGCAACTTCATGCGGCTTAGGGGCGGTCTGAGATTTAAATTGCAAGAGAAATTAATTTAAAATAAGAGATTGATTAGAATATAAAAACAATTTTCACCTTGTATGGATAAGAAAAAATTTCTGAAGAAACATACAAAATACTATGAATCAACTTATCAATAATAGGAAGCAGAGTTTTTGTTATTTGTAGTATCTAAATGTATCACTATTTTTAAATTACTAATATTATATAGAATAAAATATACCTGAACTTTCAAAAAATAAATCTGACCTGGTCAATTTTGATTTCAGTTCCATTCGATATTTTTGTAAATTTGTATTCCTATTGCTTTATAGGTTTGACTGTGTATTACTAAATTACTATTATATTATTATTATACCTATTAAGTTTTGTATTGTATGTATTAATAGTGTTAGGTGATACCATTGACTATATAAGTACTTACATAGTATAATACATAGTATAATACATAGTATAATACATACATATAATACTTACATAGTCAATGGTGATACACAGCCTCAGTGGTAGCGCAGTAGTGGTTTTATCCAAAGAACTGGCTAATTAATTCTGTATTTACATTTTTTTTAAAACTAATCACTTAAAACAGGACTGGTGACTGATGGTATAGTTTCCAAATGTTTAAAATCTCAGACAAGATAATAGAAAATAAAAAAATATTATTATTGTTTATTAAAAATATTTTTTTTGCTATTTATTTACTTGAGTTTAATTAAACTCAGTACATAAACATACTATTTATTATAAAAATGCCTTTTTGCCAACCAATAATTGTTTTACTCATTATTTTCTCCCAATTCAAAATTTGAGTTTAAACTTTAATCTTTGCTTATTTTAATTAAAATTTCTACAACTTTCCAAAAATTTCAAGATAAGACTTTCAAAATGTTTAAAATGAATCATTAGATGCTCAGGTTTAAAAAATCAAACTTATCAGTGAAATATGTTAAAAAAATTTAAATGTGTGCCCTCAGATTCTCTCCCCACATACCGCTTGGAATTTATTCTATACCCATACCCCTCTCCCCCACCGTATAGAGTCCCATCCGAGAGCAGCCTTCTCCTAGTCATTTTTATATGGTCCTCCTCAATAGTTTTGACAAGCCAGAGCCCTTGATCAGTGAAGTGGAATTCCGGGTTCCTGGAAAAAACTCGAGGATGCCCCCAAACGAGGCAAATGTCTATTTTCCGAATGTATATGTAGTTCTAATTTGGATAATGTGGTCTAATAATTATTTACCATAATTATTATTATTGTGCGTGTTTATTGTTCCATTTTAATCAAAAAAGAGGAACAGAGGAAAGTACATTTTAACATTAACTGTTTCTTGAATTTTTTTTGTAAATTAAAAATTTTCATGAAGTTATTATTAAAAATGTTTAGCAGCTGTAAATTTGAAAATTCAAATAGTAAAGTTTTATTTGTTGGTACACTCGTAATGAGATACATAACTAACATGTGTACCGAATTTGAACCCAGTATCTCATTTATTTGCATAGTTATACTGTTTTTCTGTAAACAACCAAATGTAGGGTTGACACTTTAGGTTGTTTATATGAACTCTTTTCCTATGAACTATCTGGTGAATTATTATACTTCATATTTAAAACATCTGGTGTACAATTAATTAAACTAAAATGAATACACCTGAATAATATTAAAAGTAAACTTTTCACGCACAAAGATGATAAAATTTATTTTTATGTATATATGAGATTAAATTTTGGAACTGCTGAGGGAAACAGCTTAAAATTTATAAATGTACCTCATTGAGTGACCCCTTCAATGTAAAGAGAGTAGTAATTCTTAGCCTGACTAATTTGAATCATCTCTGATTTTTAAGTCAGTAAAACTGTAATGGATTCATTGTTACAAACAGTGGCACACCCAGAAATGGATCTGGGGGTTTGCTAGTAGAATATGCAAAATTGTATTTGGGCAAACGACAGGGCCTGAATAATACTAAAAATAAAATAAACACAAAAACTTTTCACCCATAAAGATGATAAAATTCCTTTTATATACAATGTGATTAAATTTTGAAACTGCTGATGGAGACAGCTTAACATTTAAATGTAACTCATTGAGTGACCCCTCAACATTCTTAGACTCAGTAATTTGAATCACCTCTGATTTTTAAGTCAGTAAAAATGGTATTAATCACAGGGGTTGCTAGTAGAACATGCAAATTTATTTTTGGCCAAACGTGTGGTCCTGGGTTCACATTTGAATTTGTTTACCAAATATACTGTAGTATTTCAAGTTATAATTTACCATGTTTTTCTAAACTGATTTTTTTTTCAAAAGTTTAAATGCAATTGATCTTCTAAAATAAAAATTAAAAAAGCATTTTCATTACACATGTAATATAAACGAGAGAATGCTAGTAGGGTACAAATTACCAATACATACTAATACATATAATAGCCTACTTACATTGTTTTCATTTAAATTTTATAGTACCGTACAACTATTTTATATGAAAATACACCACTTTAATTAAGGCAATTTAGAAATGCACATTTGATTGGCAATTATTGTTATTATTAAGGAGAATTTGCTTTGATGGTGGTTGATAAAAGTCAGAGGGAGAAGCTAAGCTCCTCCCTTTGAGAAACTACAAAACCTATTCATTTTTAATGACATGAATATTGCTGGCTATAAAAGACAAACAAATTCAGAATACAATTTAGAGGTTTTTCAGCAATGAACAATTTATTTACTTACAAAATTGACTCCAGGGGAGGGCAGGGGTAAACATAGTGTAAACGCCAATAAAACATTATTTAAGTTTAGTAACAGAAACTTTTTATAGGAATACAAAATTGTATCAGTATGTTACACTATTACTTTATCATAAGTAATAGAATAATAAAGTTCTAAATGACGTTAAAAACCTAATGAAACTGTAATTGTCCTATTTACAATGTTGCGGGTGTCTGAGTGTATACAATGGCAGTAAATATTGTTCTTCAACACACTAGATTGGCAGTTCAACAAAAATCTAATTTCAATCACGTTTAAAAAAATAAAACAAAATTATACAGCCATATGCCTAACATTACTTTTTATGGAAGGAAAACCACATTTTATTAATTAAAATTTTTAAAAAATCTTAAGCCTCAACTACTTTGTGGTGTACATGTGTTTGTTACTATGTCTCCCCACGGTGACCGCGTCAGAGTTTATTCCTCCAAAGTAATAAGCATTGTAATAGAGTAAAGAAGAAAACAGAGAGAAATTTTAACTAAACAGTTTATAATGTTCTACTTATCCTTTTTTGTTTATATGTCATAAGATATACAGTAGGCTATTGCAAGAACTATTTTAAAAATCTAAAAAAAATATATGTAGGCCTAAATTGTTTAGAAAAATATCAGAACCCACCTTTCCAGATACCTAAAATTGCTCCCTTTTGGGAGAACCTGAGTAACATGTGTTACAATTCAAATATTTCCCTAACTCTGTAAATAAAATAAGAACG
>JAGFPH010001726.1:189163-203870 GCA_018207615.1 Philaenus spumarius
TTATCGTAAATTCAGTGATCCATTATAATACTAAATCCATTAACCAATAAATAACCTTTTTGACGATTCCATATAATCTTGCTCTCATTAATTTTGTACATATTTTAATTGTGTTATCTATAATCAAATTTGTTTTCTTTTTAAATACTTTGGGAAAAAGACGGCTCCAACCCACCGAGTTAAGATCTTGTGTTTTAAAATTATTGAACAACAATTAATAACCTGTTTATCATCAAACTTAGTATTCATAATCTAAATAATATTGTTCTTTGAAAAGAAATATCATTTTATGTATTACCTGTAATAATACAGAAGTAAAAGATTGTTTTATAATTGTAACTCTTGTCGACCATCTTATTTTAATATAGATTTAATTGTAAAGTAAAGTTTTTGTGAGTGTTGTATTAAACATGATAAAATAAATACTCAATCTAACATAAAATATTTTACTTACCCAAAAGAGATATCACACCACAGAGAGACCAAATGACTAAACTCATTGCTACAGAACCTGAGTGAGCTAGCACAATTCCAGGAGTAACAAATATGCCGGAACCTTTAATGGTAAAACAAAAGCAAAATACTTTTCAGAAAATGTTAAGCATAAATACAACACTCATGGTAATTTATAACAAATTAAGATTACTATGATGTTGAGTATCAATTTATTTTCTTTGGATTGACACTTAATGATGAATTGCTTTAAGTGGATTATTTAGTACTTGGTTCATGGTAATAATAAACAGTTTTCAGTTATACATATTCGTAAACAGGTTTGATACTACTCCTATATTTCTCTGAAAAAACTATCCATAAAAAACATTTTTCTTTTTCAGAGAAAATATTACAAAACATTTTTAGGGTTGGTATCTGCATTGTTTTTTATATTGTTTGAAAATTTGAGATTTATGTCTATATTTAAAAAGTTATTAATAAATGTTTTGTGAATGTCTGTATTTTCAATAATAACAGGATTTATTAAATTTCACTAATGTAATAAATGTTTATCAAGATTTAGTTTGTTAATTTTAGAATTGATTAATACTTCAAACACATTGCGAAGAATATATCTTGTGGGAAAAATTATGTAAGTGTTGGGAATAGGTTCAGGTACAAATATTACTCGTTTCAAATATAGCCTAAGTATTAGATATAAATAAGATTCATATTTCTACCAGTGACTGCATTTTTAATAAATATATTTTAATAAATGACTGCATAGTTCAAATACGAAAAAAGCCATAACTGCTATTAAAATAAAATTACATACATTTCATAGAAAAATCAATAACTTTTCATAGTAGGCCTATAGATTAGATTTCCATCTGACTTTTCCAGAAATTTATACAAAAATATATGTCATTGGCCTTAGCTAAAATATAAAAGGAGTACGATTATTTTGAGTATTTCTGCCATATAAAACTTGTCTAATTTAACCGATTACAAAGATGTAGGTGTGTCATTGCTTTTCTTGGTGTAAGCAAATTGTGCCATAGTGTAGGTCGCTGGACAAGGGGAGGGGACAAAGGATAAATTATATGCACATATAAATTAAAACGTACCACTTAAAACATAATTAAAGATTATTGGTTATAGTAATGATTCACTCATAACTTTAAGTAAAAGAGGAGACCATCTTTGCGTTGGAGATGCAAATTAATGATACCTCTGTATTGGGTGAAACAAACATTCATAGTTTGTAATGGAGAAGAATGTGATGAAAACGGAGATGATCTGTTTGACGAGTTGCAGATATTGCACCAATGCTACCCTCTGGAAACTCTCCAGCTAAAGTTTTGTAACAAAAATGGTTATATGGACACGTTTTCTGTAACAATATTTCTGACCTGCCAGTTTCAGTAGCCAGTGGTAAAATAAGCTGATAATAAAAACTTATTTAATATAAAATTTGACAACAATTGCCATTGAAGATCACTTGTTTAGTGAAATGGACACAGATTTAATATAGATAAAATAAAACCTGAACACAAAATCTCACAATAAATACGTTTACTAACCTCAAATGCGTTTCAACGACAATGTCACCATCCTCAGTGATGCACGGGCTACAGTAACCAAACTATAACTGATCTAACAGTGTGACAACGCACAGTATAAATACCTAAACAGAAGGGGCGTACCCTACATGGGGCGTGTCATAAACCTATGCTAAGGCGTTAACCACCGCCTACCGTTAATCAAATATCTTAACAATAACAATATAACTTAAATAAGATTGCTAAACTAATATTAAACATTTAACATAACATAGCATTATTACATTAATAAAGAATTCTGTAAAGGACCTAATTCACAATTATGTTACGGTATTTGTTAATATAAAAAGTTTCCCAAGCGACCAATGTGTTGGGTTTAGTTACATTTTCTAACAGTTTAGAATTTTCTATTTTAAAATGATGATTTTCATCTAAACAATGCTTAGCCATAGCAGATTTATTAGGCCTATTATATTTTAAATGAGAAAAGTGTTCTTTACCTCATATCTTCATGCTTCTTATGGTTTGACCTATATACTTTTTAGGACACATTTCGCAGTTAATACAGTAAATTCCGGATTTGTCGTGTTCTTGAATTTTGTCTTTAGGATTACCCAGCATCTTACCAAGATTATTATCAGCCGTCGAAGCTACATTCAAATTTGCATATTTTGCTAACGATTTTCTAACAACATTATATAATGGTGGGGCACACGTTGTTTTAACCCATCGTTGTTGGGGCTTGTTGCTCACAAGAGTGCACCTTGATTCCTTGATTTCCTTCAAATAAATTTTTCTTTCTATGTTGTCTATTAATTCTTTAGAATACCCATTAAAAATCGCAGCACCATACATATATTTCAGTTCTGTCTTGTAGTTATCCTTAGATAACGGTAAGTTAACCAATCTGTCACCCATAGAATTAAAAGCGGCTCTTTTATGCGCTGGAGAATGCTGGTGTTAGTCCTTGTATACGGCTTTTCCAGAGAGTGTTCCCCATTTTCCGCCGTATGGAGGAAGATACAAAAAATTATTTATTTAGTGGATTCCTGCAGTATACAAGGAAATTCTGTAGAAAATTTCACATTTCTTACTTAATTGACTTCAGACATACAGTAATGGATTTTCCAGACAGTTTTCTCAATTTTTTGATGTATGGACCAAGATTACACAAATTCTTTATTTATTGGGTTCCTACAACATATAAGGAACCTCTATACCAATTTTTTCGTTTCTTTCTTAAGTAGGCCTAGGGGCCAAGGAGATGAGGTTGTCCCATTTCCAGGAGTATAGTAGAGTTGGGCCTAACCCGTCAAGGACACTTTACTCAAGACCGTCCATGGGGTTACGTCCAACTCTGCAAGGAAGGAAGTGACCATAAACATGGTGATGAATCATGTCCTGCACGAGGTGGCCCTGCTAATACTGAACATGGCGGATCTAGACTGGGAGCTAAACTTCCACGGCAGGGACGGTTGTAGTGTACAGCCGCTGGGAGTAGTGACCCCACTAAGTCCCTAACTCAGAAATACACTTAATTACTTACACACACGCATGTATCTACACAAACCATGGTAACATAGATATGTCACACAGCACAAAAACAAATCTGGCTGTTCTATTTGCCTGAGCGATCCTCTGTACTTCATCGGTACCCAAAGGGTACAGTGGGAAAACCAGGGAGGCACACCGGGCTGCCAGGTAGTACAGGGGCCCGACTCAGCCTAACCAGCATGAGTTGGCTGCCCTATCAACTGGCGAAAATCTCGCCTCTGCTTTCACTGCGAGATGGTGACTGGATGGGACCATGCAGGCAGGGGCGGGGGGCCCCGCGGAGGCCACTGGGACTGACGGGAGTAGGTTATAGGTGGTTGAGGGCGGATGGAGGAGTTTTGAGTAGTCGGAAATGCTGTTTACTCATACACACACAACATAACAAATGCAATACAAATAATCAATTTAAATGAAATGAATGACAAAAAAGACATAACTTTTAACGTGCCATTTGTTTCAGAGTTTCCCAGCTCATCTAACAAAAAGAAGAATCTGGGGTAGTAGGTCTACCCCAGGACGAGGATACGCAGGGATCGTTGATGTCGATTGATTCGAGCAACTTCGAGACAGCGCTGTTATATTCACCTTTAAACCCAAGCTCGCTACAGGGTCTGACAGTCTCTGTTGACAATCTGTGGCCGAAGGAGGGTGGAGAGGTGAAAGAAGTACAGACACCTATGGAGGTTGCTCCAAAGGTGGACAAAGCGAAAAAGAAGAGGAAGCCGACAAGCTGGAAGAGAAGGCAATGGAGGGAGGCACGGGCGGCTGAACAAGCTGCTGTTGCGGCCGGAAACGGGGTAGAGACCACCCTGACGGTGCAGGGTGCCAGACCTCATGTAGCGAACTCTCCTAGCTTTAAGTCAGACAGGAAACGCCCTAGATCGCCGGAACCTGGAACATCGGGTACCCAAAGTGTCGGCTTGATCTCCGAAGCGGAGAAAAAGGCAAGTACAAGAAGGTGGTAGCCTGGTTCCCTGGCCCACCTGTACCTACTGAGAAGGTCCTTAGGATGCTGGGAAGGAACAAAGGCCTAAATAACAAGGGCTGGAGGGTCTTCGAGCGCAAGGAGGAAGGAATGAAGGGAGTCCGCCTTGTGCTCAGCATCGACTCCATCAGTGCTGGAGTACTGGACAGCAAATACAAATGGAAACCTTTTTATGGCTTCGCTCAGGCAGCATTCACACCGCTGGGAGAGAAACATAGGAAGGAAGAAGATAAAGAAGGAGAGAAGCAGTAGGAGGGGAGAATGCAATGGTTGGTGGTCCCGTCGCTCCCGTTACAGTAATAGACCACCCCCTGGCTCCACATCAGGCTTCGCAGGACATCACAGGAACAAGCAGGTGAGAGAAATTAGTTTTATTCAGGCTAACTTAAAACATAGTATAGCGGCCTCAAGGCTGATTTCTCATTGTTTAGTTGAGACTAATGTTTAGTTGAGGAGCCTTAGCTGTATGGAGGCAACATAAAAGGGTTAAATGTAACTGGTTATAGGTTGTATGGTGGTGGTGGGAAAGGGAGACCAAGGGTGGCGGTCATGGTAAAAGGGTTGGAGTCATGGCCAGTGGCTGGTTTCTTTCCTGTGACCTAGTGGCAGTTAAAGTTAAGATTAAGATAGATGAAGTCATGAGGGAAGTAGTCGTTTGTTCGGCTTATTTTCCATATGATATAAATCATCATCCTCCATCAGAGGAGATGGAAAAACTAATATTAGAATGTAACAAGAAGGGCATTCCAGTGGTGGTGGGGTGCGACTCCAATTCACATCATGTGATATGGGGAAGTACCAACACCAACGCTAGAGGGGAGGTCCTCCTTAATTACTTAAGTGGAACCAATCTTATGGTTCTAAACACTGAAAATGACCACACCTTCCAAAACAGGCTGAGGAAGGAGGTCATAGACATAACGCTCTGCTCCTCCACACTTTTTGATAGAGTGAATGGTTGGCAAGTTTCCACGGAACCAACACTCTCTGATCACAGGCGCATTCAGTTTAAACTATGCTGAGACAGAGAGCAGGCTTATAAGGAACCCAAGACAGACGGATTTCGATTCCTTTAAAGAAAGCCTTGAGGCAAAGTTAAATGATGGTCCTATCCAGAATATTCACAATCATGTAGACCTTGAGGTAACTATAGGCCATCTACAGGAAGCTTTAACAAACTCTTATGAGAGGAATTGCTGCATGCTCAAAGCTCAACCCCAGGTTCGGGGACTGCGGTGGAACCAGACTATGGAATCCCACCATAGGCGTCTTTGCCAAAGCTTTAACAAGGCCAAGCGGTCTGATAACCCTGGAGACTGGGAGGAGTTTAGGCAAAGGCAACGTAATTATAGACGAGAAGTTCGGAGGGCATCTAGATCCTCTTGGAGGACCTTTTGCAATTGCATCTCCGAACTCTCAAGACTTCAAAAAGTACTTGTCAGAGACCCGGTAGGAAGACTCGGTCCCCTCAAGCTTCCATCAGGGGAAATGACGGAAACTGAAGAAGATACCCTGAGGTATCTATTAACAACACATTTCCCAGGATCTGCTGAAACTGTGACATTGCGGGAAGAAAACATCCTGGATGTGACAGGGAAGGTTGATTGGGAAATGGCAAAGAAAATAATAACTGGTAACAGGGTCAAATGGGCAATAAAGTCCTTTGACCCTTTTAAAAGTGCAGGACCAGATGGAATATTCCCAGCTCTTCTTCAGAGGGGCGGAGATAAGCTGGTGCCATGGCCAATAAAAGTGTTTAGGGGATCTCTTGCTCTAGGACACATACCTAGGTCATGGAGATTAGCGAAAGTAGTTTACATTCCTAAACCAGGGAAAGGAACTTACAGCAACCCAAAAGACTATTAGTTTAACATCATTCCTACTCAAAATGTTGGAAAGACTGATAGATAGATACATAAGGGATGGAGTAGTGGTTGCAAATCTTTTTCATAAAAATCAACATGCATACATTGCAGGCAAATCTGTTGAAACAGCTCTCCACCAACTGGTAGCCAGGGTGGAAAAGGTACTGGAGCAGAAAAAACTTGCGATGGGAGTTTTTGTGGACATCGAAGGGGCGTTTAACAATACCTCCTTCAAATCCATGACAGACCCATTAATCAAGCAGAGGGTAGAACACACCATCATCCGCTGGATAAAAGCTTATCTTGAAAATAGAATGGCGATTTCACAATTAAACAGTAGTGAAATTAGAATTGAGGTTGTGTGTGGATGCCCCCCAAGGGGGAGTTCTTTCACCTCTCTTATGGTCTATGGTATTCAATGATCTGCTTGTGGGACTAAATGAGAGAGGAGTTTATGCCCAAGGTTTTGCGGACGACATATGCATTCTGGGAACAGGTAAATTCCCAGGGACTGTATCTGACATCGTCCAAAGCTCACTCAAATGGTTGGAACGCTGGTGTGAGAGAATGGGTCTAAATGTAAACCCAGGGAAAACAGATCTCATTCTCTTTACTAGGAAACGTCGGATTGATGGTACATGCCCAGTCTACTGGGACAAAGACTTACATGCTCCGAAACAACAAAATACTTAGGTGTCACCCTAGACACCAAGCTGGTCTGGAGTGAACACATAAGAAGAAAATCAGCAAAAGCGTGTAACGCTTTCTGGGCATGTAGGAGAGCGATTGGAACTTCATAGGGGCTTCGGCCCCAGATGATGAACTGGCTCTATGTTACTATAATAAGATCGTCTCTAACTTTTGCCTCTATAGTCTGGTGGCCCGCTACCAGGAAGGAATGGGCAAAGAGAGAACTTAATAAAGTACAGCGGATGGCCTGCCTTGGAATCACGGGGGCCATGAGAACTACCCCCACAGCGGCCATGGAAATCTTGTTGGACCTCCCACCTCTGGACATTTTTGGTACAGGGGGAGGCTAGTAAGGCCGCAATGAGATTGAACACAAGAGGGAGTTGGTCAACATCTCTTGCAAGAAATGGACATGGTGAGTGTAACAAGATACTGGAGTGGGATCCGATGCTGCAAGCCGATACGGACTACATGACTCCTAAGTATAATTTCAGTAGCAAATTAGAGGCTATTTTTCCGGCTCGGGAAGAGTGGCTACGAAAACAAGTAGATCTTGGAAATAGACAAATCTGGTTCAAGGACGGGTAAAAAACAGACAAAGGTACGGGAGCCGGAATGTACATGCATAAAGGACCGTACACCCAGGGAAGATACTCTACGTCGCTGGGTCTATACTCTACGGTCTTCCAAACGGAGGTATACGCAATACTTGCATGCGTAAAACGAATACTGGAATCAGGAAGCATGAGCACAGATGTTGCGATATGTTCTGATAGTCAGGCGGCTATAAAGGCCATTATAGCTACAAAAATAACATCAAAACTGGTCTGGGAATGCCAATTACTGCTGGATAAGTTGTCAAGCAGTAGGCAAGTAAGACTTGTTTGGGTCCCTGGACATGAAGGAGTGGAAGAGAATGAAATAGCAGATAAACTGGCTAAGAGAGGACCAGAAACTCCACCGATGGGCCCAGAACCAATGATTGGAATATCAAGAGGCTATGGGAAAGAAAGCATAAGAAAATATGTTCTATCAGGACACATGCGTAGATGGAGAGAGACGGTAAGAGGTCAGAGACAGGCACACGACTTCATTGAAGGCCTGGATGGACACCTAAGCAGAACACTGATGGGTCTTGGCAGGCCGGAAGTGAGGTTGTTGGTTGGTGTTCTGACGGGTCACAACTCTCTGAGGAGGCACCTTCACCTAATGGGGTTGGAGAACAACCCATTATGTCGAAGGTGTGGAAAGAAGGAGGAAACTTCTTTCCACGTTCTATGCGAATGTGATGCTCTCGCATCAATGAGGCAGAAATATGTGGGACAAGGATACCCTGACACCAGTTATATAAGAGAGGAAGGCCCCCACAAACTCCTTCGTTTCGCAAAAAGGGCGGGTTTGATGTGATCTGCTGCCTGGACATGGGGCACAGAGGACCTCATGGATTAGGTGCAGTAGGTCCCGGAGGTGGATCACACAAAACCCCTAATAATAATAATAATAATAGTAGGCCTAGCTAGAGAAATATAGTAATCGCTTTTTCAGAGAGTTTTTCCAATTTTGTGCTTTATTGAGGAATTTTGAATTTTGTGCTAACAAATTCTTTATTTAGTAGTCTCCTACAGCGCATAAGAAACTATATCACACTTCACCTAAATCGGCTTGTTGGTTCAAGAGCTATCGTGTTGACTCATTCGGGACTTTTATAAAGAGCAATACAGGTCAGTAATTCTTAAATAACGTTAGGTAGTAATATTTGAAAGGAAACATTTTTATTAAACTCTCTAGATAAAATCATTAAGTTAAACCTTTTAGAAATGGATGTAAAACTTATTATTTGTAAACTAAAATTTACTGGTAAACATTTCATTGAACAAAGTACAAAAAAATGACTAACTCAATGAGATGATTCATATTATTTGAAATCTTTAACAGAGGTCAGAGGTCTATGATACAAAATCTGATAGATAAGTTTGTACGGTATGAGATCAGAGTCGGGTAACTAAACTGTCTGGGTCAGATTATGGATAATGCAGCCTAATTAATTGATTTTTTGTATTGTATAGTTTACTGAAACAAAGGACATTAAAACTTATACTCATATAATATGTCATGTGCCTATGCCAGCTGATTACTTTGGTTACTCCTCTCGTTCGTCGATTTTGAATCATGCGATACAGAAAAGAATTCCCTGAAGTTGTGCAGCTACTTGGAGTGGACACACCGTTTTCTATACCAGCTTGGAAGTCTTGTTCTTTCAAGCTTGAATGGCCACTTAGAGCGGACAATACAAAATCCTGTGAACACTTGCAAGGCCATCGTTGGTGGCCATAGCTTTTTGCATCTATGGAAACATATTTTATTTAACAAAATTATGTAATTTTCTGTGTAAAGTCTGGGGTCTGTAGCCAAACTCTTGAACTATGTGAACAACACAGGATTGATTTACCTCCTTTTATAACAGCTGTATTTAGCTCAATAATATAACCTCTCCATTTTCATTCAGTGCTGTGCTAGTCGTTGTTAGTATCATGATACATTGTTGATAAATATAATATTATAAAGTTATGGATATGGATTATTTTAATTCAGATGAAATTGGAAATGAGTTCGAAACAGATGTTGTGTTTGATTGTCGTTTAAATCATACTATTAATTGTTTTCCACTTTGGTTTTCATCTGTTACTTATATAATATAAATATAACTATATCGTTTTTATGAGGTCTAAAATACTAAACAATACCATGTTTT
Source organism: Philaenus spumarius (assembly GCA_018207615.1). Taxonomy (NCBI): domain Eukaryota; kingdom Metazoa; phylum Arthropoda; class Insecta; order Hemiptera; family Aphrophoridae; genus Philaenus; species Philaenus spumarius. The sequence continues at coordinate 199,007 of JAGFPH010001726.1, forward strand.
CTATTTCAAATAAGTTATATATGTTAGTAAACAGAGCTTATCTATAAAATATTTGTTTTTGCTCTTTAATCTTTACCTACATGGTAAGTGAATTAAAAAAAAAAAAACAATTCCGAGCTGGTGTGCGCAAGAGGTGGTCAAAATGGCGGCAAAGTACCAGCCAATGAACGAGTGGTCACTCATGGTGGCTGTGCGACCTAAGAGAACACTATTAATGTTCATAGGAATTGACTGTGAAAACGGAAATAGCTTATCGCATGTAACTTTACTGTTTGCTAACAAAAATTCATTTGATTTATATTTTTATTTCAATATGATGAATTAATGTTACTAAAATATTTAATTGAAATTTTACCTTTTTCAAACTCTTAGGGTTGAGTTTGTTAGAAAGAAGGGTACTCAGTATGGGATTTTGGGCTTGTTAAAACCCTACAAGTGTTTGACTGTTCAATTAATTTTAAATTTCTAAAACTGCCTTCCAATCAGACATCACTCTTATAGTTTTGAAAATATGAAGTTTTTTGTAAACCCTTGCAATTGGACAGTTCAACCAATGAAATTAATGCATCAAGATGTCTCTTTCAATTCGATATATTTGTATAGATTTGTTTATATCGGTTTGTAGATGACTCTTCAATTTTTCGTTTCATGTAAAGCAAACCATATTTGTACTCTGATGGTTTTATCCCTACATGGCTGGGAAATACAGACAAGTGGGAAATTAAAAACTCATGCTCTGGAAGTGACAGTTGTAATGGTTTTTCACATGGTATCTTGTATAGGATTTGTGCGCGAGAGGTTTCATTTATTTGATCTCATTTTGTGATTCAAGTAAAGCTAAGTCAAATACTTTTATGAAACAATAGTTTACAAATTATACAGTTAAATTCTTTGATTTATTCTCTACAGTTTGTTATAATAATGTTTAATTTTTGGGCAAAGCGTATATTCCTAAATTACTATTCAACTAGGCCTAGTTTTGTTAGCAGTCTTGTAGTAGGAACATAAAAACTGGTGTTTTCAAAATAAGAAATTTGAAATTGATATATACTTTTATACAATTCTATTTAGAACTAAATTACAAAATATTTTATATTTTGAAAAAAATTACAAAAAATGTTTACTACTTTTTATGTAGGCCTAAAGTTGAACTTTTTCCTTTCGTGAATAATGAAACATGATTTGCTTTAAAACAACCTTGAAACATGAAATTTGTTAATTGTATATTAAAGTGATTGTGTAAAGAAAGCATATAAGAGTAAATATTAAGTACTTTTTACATACCAGATGGTTTCAATTTCCCCAGTTACCAAAGAAAACTAAAATACTATGTACTGTACACATTTTCCCCCACTGTTCATTAAAATGTTTCTTTTAAAATTGTTAACTGTCTGACTTCGCACCTGAAGTCTCACGTGTTGACAAAGTAGATCTTGTATTTGTCGATATCAGCTAAATCATTTTAAGTCGTTGAAATTTTCTTCTTTTATTATCAAATCTAGACCATGCTAGCAATGTTAAAAAACTTTATATATATGTAGAATGTTCATAATAATGGAATTCTTTCCAAACTTTTTAGGAAGAACAACTAACTATGTCGTTTTTGCTTCTTGGCAAGCCGAAAAAGAACTCGGTTGCATCCAGCTTGTCTACTGGAAGTCCATTGGTGGAAGTTCCGTTTTATGATTCCTTGATCACAGTTTATTATGTACCTAAATTAGTTCATTGATCATAGAATGTTACTGTTGATCAAGGGGCAAATTTCACTGATATTTTATGGGCATATTCATTTTGCTTCTGGTTTGTTCCCCCCACTGTCTTTTACCTATTCTCTAGATAACTAATCAATACATTTTTTAGATAGGCTCTTATTTTCAAATTAGCAATTACAACTTATAGGTTAGATTGGAATCATATTCCTAATAAAATTGAATAAGTTACACACACATTGCTAACAATTTGAGGAATGTTTTCAAAGTCCTGCACAAACCAACAAGTTAATGCTCTTAGTCATAGGAAAATTACGTAGAACTGGAAGCGTAAAGGGTACTGGTTCTCCAATTACAGTAACAAATAATAAAAATCAAGGACGGCTATTCCATCAATTATTATCACAACAAAGAAACTTTCGATGAACTTAATCAAAAATAAACATTGGCTGTACCACAGTGAGGCGTATGTTTGAAAATAATTATAGATTTCCTTACAAGACTCAGATTGGTCAATTTTGAAAATGCATATAAAAGGCAAGGGTGACAAACTGTTCTAACCATTTTAACAACGGTTTATGATAGTCTGGAATGTTTATTAAATGTATAGTTTTCTGTCGAATATCATATTAATCTAAATGGATTTATAAAATAAACAAACAGATTAGTTCTTTTTTATTGTCTCAATCAGACATTATTATTGAGAAATCAAAGTGAACGTACAAAGTGAAGGAAGGAGACCTCTCTCCAAGTATGAGCTGGAGTGGTACACCAACGGCTCAAAAACGAAGGGGAGTACAGGTGCAGGTATCTGTGGAGGTGACCTAAGGCAGGAATGTGTCATGCCATTGGGGAAACACCCATCAGAATTCCAAAAAAGAAGTAACAGCTTTATTGGAATGTGTCAGAGAAACCCTCAGACTTGGACACACAAATAAAGAAATCTGCATATATTCAGACAGCCGGGCAACTTTGAAAGCTCTGAGCTCATATGAGTTCAAGCCAAAACTAGTATGGGATTGTGTGATGTCCACAATACAACTGACGGAGCTCATCAGGGTCACGTTCTGTGGGGTTTTGTTAGGAATAATTAGGAAATGGTTAGTTTAATTGTAGGTCAAGTATAATGCAAGTTATTAAGCAACGTTTTATGAAGGATTGTTGTGAAAAAAGGCAGAACATAAATGGTAGGAAGTATAGAAATACCTGACATTGGCATAACACTCAAGATTCAGGTCAGTGAAGCAGGTGGAAGTCTACTACAAAAACTTGATCCTGATTTAGAATTAGGAAAAGTGTGAGGTGGTCGAGCGGGGCCAGTTAGTTGAGAGACGGAAGGACAGGCCAGGGTCTCTTGGTTGAACTGGCCAGGGTCTTAGGAAGATTTTGGGCGAAGAAACGCGGCCCACCAATGGGTCTCTGCTGATCTATGTGTATCGACAGGGGTCAAAAGCAGGACGTCGAAGCTTTACTCTGACTGTCCGAAGACTGTGTTCAAAGTCGAGCTGTGAGTTTCTGAGAGCTGACAAATAAGGTGAACAAACAGAGTACATTAATATTCCATACGGTCACATTGGGGTCTTAAAAAGGGTACAGCCCAGGGTTTATGTGTGAATACTTAAGAACCCTGTACTTATTCAGAGTGGTCTGTCTTTTGGTCAAGAATCAACAAAGGTGTGTCAATAGCAAGAAGATAGTTATATAGCAAATTGTAAATGATTCTGAGCAAATAAAGTTTTATTACCACTGAACCACTTGGTGTATTGATCATTCAGAATAACATGACCCAACCAACCAACCTAAATTTGAACACTAACAGTTTCAGGTCACATTGGAATAGGTTGAAATGAGTGCGCAGATAAGCCGGAAAATAAAGCAGCAGATACTGAATTCATAGAATCTGAACCATTCTGTGGAATAGCAAAGGCATGCAGGCTGTTGACGACTGGCCATGACTAGAGCACGGAAGGAGGTCAAAGAGCATCCCAGGCTTGAGGATGAGCAAACTCTCACTTCTTGGCTCATCTAGAAAAATTGCATCCGATGGTGAGCAAAGTGCGATGTAAAGAAGGTGGTAGCTCTAATCACAGGACATGACCACCTTAGAAAACACTTGAATAGAATGGGAATTTTCTTCGGGGATCCAAAATGCAGGAAATGTGGCCTCCTGGGGGAAACCATAGTACAATTGATCTATGGGTGTGAGAGGCTCGAAAGGTGAGAGTTATAAAACCTTTGGAAAACTTAACGTAGGGCAGAACCCAGGACAACCTTGTCAAAAGAATTCATAAGTTCACTGAGCCCCTGGACCATTGATTTTAAACTACCTTAATGTGGGAGCGCAATAAGCCCTTGAGGCTGACATGCATAAGAAGAAGAAGAATCTACGAACTCTCTTATGTGCTGTATCTTTAGATGCATTCTGAGTCAAGAGGATCTGATGACTATAAATCAAGTATGAAATAAGGAACAAGTTATCGTCCTTTTATTAAGGACTTCTGACAAGCTTGATATGATTGGTTCTTAGAGGCCAGTGGTTTCAGCAGGACTGCGCTACTTGATGTACCGACGAGAGGGAGTTACACCTTCAGGCACCGTGTGATACCATACCAGAAGGCATTTTATATTCTTTTGAACTAACAACACCTGATGCGTTTGTAAGGGTATTCACTGTGAGAGAATGGTTTAGTCGCTTTTAAGTTTGTTTAAGAGACATGTTTGAGAATCTACGTCTCAATGAGACTACAACTACTTGTTAAGAATGTAATGGGAGTCACATAAACATGTCATAAAAACTTTGAATTGTTATTTAATTTCTTAACTATTTATATTTATTAAATAAAGTTTTATAAATAAAGGTTCAATGTTATTTGTTGGGCCATACTTTATAAGAAAAACAATTTTGTCTAATACTCAAATTTTGGGTTAAGTGTATTTTAATTTATAAATATTTCTGGTATAATATTTTTAATGAAACCCCAAATGGTGTGCTCTGGGGACCTTGTTCGGTGCTCATTGACTTAGGTCTCACCATAAGAGTCACTGCAATATCTCATATTTCCTAAGGAAATTCGCTAATAAGTAGTTTCAGTGAAAGAAATAGTTTTTGTTATAATTACCTTGTATTAGTTGTCTTCAGTCCTTAGTTGCAGATT
>JAGFPH010001726.1:223870-239225 GCA_018207615.1 Philaenus spumarius
GGGGTAAGGTGGGCTAACAATTTCAAATATAAAGGCAGGTCATGTAATACCTAGCTTAATATCTTACTTCGTTTCAAAGTAATGGACAATCAAAGTCTTGGAAAATAACATACAACCAACTTATTCCTAATATCAACAAATTAACAAAATGCTTTGATGTTGTGATTACAATATCATTTTCCAGAACTAACTTTGATTGTCCACTACTTTGAAAGGAAGCAGGATACTAAGCTCTAGTTTGCGCCATTCTGCTTCTCTTTTAATAAGCTTTTCAACGGTGCATTATATGAACTACCTTTATATTTGAAATTGTTGAGCCCCGCCATATCGCCTCAAGCCCCCAAAATCATAAAGGTTCAGATATGTCAAAAAATGTGTCCTGTTACGCTACACAAGATATATACGAAGTTTTGTTAACTTATTTTCAATAACAAAAATAATAAAGGGGTTAAAGGGACTTTATGAACCCTGTATAATGTGTAATGACATCCAAAAATGTGTTCTGTGGACCATGATCGGTGCTAATTGACCACTCCGAAGGTTTTACCATAAGAGTCACTGCAATAGCTCATCTTTCCAATGGAAATTCGATAATAAGAGCTCTACTAGATTTTCTTTATATTTTAGACTACACTCCTTCAATTTTTAGTGTGGCAATATCTCCACATTTAAATGTTTTCATATTTTTAACGTTAAATTTTGAAGTTTTTACAGTTTTTAACGAGAGTCCTTAGAGGAAGCTGTGTACCAAGTTTCATTGTAATCTGTTTGATGGATTTGGAGAAACCGTGATGAATCAGTAAGTGACATTTTTATTTACATAGAAATAAAGACTTTCATATTTTTGTATATTGAAACATTTACAGTCGAATTTCTGGAAAACAATTAACTTTACAGACAACTTACGAAAAATAAATAGTTTATCTTTCTTTCACAAATTAATGTTTCGATATTTCAAAAAACAATCGAGTTATTGGCAAACATTTTTTTTTTATAGTTAGTTGTCTAATTTTTGATTCGTTAGATAGAGAGTTTTGTTAGCTTTGTTGAATGCATTTACATCAATTACCATACAACCAATTAAGAACATTTAGATTCAATTAATTATTTTTCAAATGTCTTTAGGTTAAGTTGAAAAAACCAACACAAACAAAAAATAATTTGATTACGTAGCCAATGACTACATATCAGTAAGACGAACAGTTTATATGGGTAAGATTCAGACCAGGAAAGTACGTATCAAAAGTGAGCTTGCGCCATCAGTCGCTAGGAGCTCTCAGGGCGCGTTTTGCCAGCCGTGTGGAACAAGGATGGAAAGAGGAGGAGAGACAGAGAGGTCCGACTGTCTGAAACAAGTGTGTTTGTGCCATCGGCCGCTAGGATTACCTGCTTCTCTGGTATGAATTTTTAACATTGGTGGAACTTTTCATCTTATTGGTCATTCATGCAGCTGAACCGATGAAATAGGTTTGTCGAATTTCCAAAATTAAATTTATATGTTTTAGGGTTTCAACCAACAATTTGGGGAATTGGTCTACTCACGAAGGCATAGAATAGGTGACTGCGTGTACGAAATATATTAGTAGAATTTGTTTATACCTAAACCTTCAGCTTCGACTCACGCACTGCTTCGTTCCACTCGCAGCGGTAAAACTAGCTTGGCGAGTATGCACCTCGTCCTTGAGGCCTCGGCTTATGGACTGCTTCGCTTCGCTCGCAGTGTGCAAACTTTGGCGTTGGGCCTCGGATCAGCGTTGCACCTCCACGGTAAAATCCCTCACGTGGATTTGAACCGGGTACTTTTATTTTATTTTACGTTTTGATCGATTTTGGGGGAACAAAGCGAGCTTTAAGGTCGTGTAAAAAAAAATATGCAGAATAATCTCATATATTTCTTTTTTTAGATAAAACCCAAACAGTTTTATTCTATTAAGAAAAATCTCAAAATATTTTTACTTCTTGTCAAAAATTGTGCTTCTGGTTGTCGGATTTTTTGGCTAGTGAACTCTTAAGATCGACTTAGGAAATCAACGTGCGTACCAAATTTGGACCAAATCGGACGTAAAATACGGCCGTTAGAGTGTGAATACACGCTAACATAATATTTTAATGACTCTCCAAAACGTGTTCTGTGGACCATGATCGGTGCTCATTTCGATCAAAATGTAAAATAACGTAGAAGTACCCTTGAAGATTTTACTGTGAGGCAGCTTCTGATCCGAGGCTGACGGCCGAGATGCAAACTCGCATAGCTAGTTTTCTGCTGCGCGCGGAACGAAGCATAGCCAGAACAGGGGCTGCAGGCTGAGATGGAAACAAATTCTACTAATATATTTCGTACACGGAGGCAGCTATTCAGCGCCTTCTTGAGTAGACCAATTTCGCTAATAAATTGAATTTTTGAAATTCACTCAACTCACGTCAGCGGTGATCGAATTAGTTATTTTTTATTTAAAAATAATTAGTATAAAAATTAGTAACTATAAAACATTGTATGATTAGAGACGTAAAAAATGTAAAATGTGTTAATATTTAATATTTTAAAGTATTTAAATTGATTGAGGGTTTGTAAAAATATTTTGAAGTGTCTGAAATTATTAAAGAAGTTTTGAAGTATCAATTTTAAATGTAAATTTAACAAAATAAGAACTGAATATAGTTTTATCCTTTTTCATTTCAAACCCCTTCAGCAACATTAAACAGTTTAAGAGACTATTAATGGTTTAATGATGTTTAACTCATTACACAAGTCCTGTGGCATTTTCTCTCCTAACTTGGTTGGTTATTATATATTCATGGCATGAATCTAAGAAGCAACTTGTTGAAGCAATGATCAAGGAAAGTTTGAAACTTCTGTGGTGTAATGGTGTTGGGAAATAAAATTAATCACATTTATTACTTTTTATGTACCGGGTGTTGCAAAATGAATATCGGGGTTTTAAGTATTTGTAGTATTTATTAAATTTAACTTACAATTATAAATAATACATCAAATGAAAGAACAACACAAACAGTTTTTCCTACAAGTGTTCAATGTGAGCACCATTCGTCACATCGATTCGATAGCCGAGTTCGTCGCAAACCTTGTTCAGTGTGTCTGGAGTAATTATTGCAACAACTGCTGCAATCATCCTGTTTGGTAAGTCGGGTAGGTCAGCTGGTAGCGAAGGCATGATTCCCCAGTTAAAAACCGCATGGTGTCAGACCAAATTAACGTGGAGGCCATGCGAAACAACCTCTGTCATCCAATCCAGCGGTCGGCTACAACTCCGTACCTCAGTATACCAGTGAGGCGGCTCACTATCTTGCTGCCAAATAAAGTTCTGTGGTTCAGCTCCTTCCAATTGAGGAAAGAGCCATTTAAGGAGAGTGTTGTATCGCATAAAGACAAGAAACACCGGTTACAGAAGCTTCAGTAAAAAAACACTCTTCAATCTTTCCGCCGGGATTAAGGAGAGTCTCGTTGCATCAAATCAACAAATTTTTCTTTTATGTCATCACTTTTATCCATACAATAATTCTTGTTAAACCTAATTAATTCTTGACATTGGTTTTAATTATGTACAATTAAATCTGTCCTTGTATAAAAGGTAGCATTGCAATGTACACACTTCATGTTTTACTATTGTATATTAAGATTATCTTAACCTTAAACATTTACTCTTGATAAAAGTGAAATTGGCACCAGATCAGGTGTTGAAGAACAAGCAGCAAATGCCAATAATTGTAATCATCTGGTACTAAGAAAAAGAGCAGTCTCCGCTGTGTGCTAAGCAAGTGAGCATTATCTACACAACATATTATACTGCCTTCTTTCTTAGCATTATATGCTTAGAAGATGCTGTCTTTTTGCTTAGTACTAATTCCAAGTAGATAATGCTTTTCAAAAATGTTATATCTTAAAAACGAATAAAGATAACATTTTTTTACAAACCATTAAATTTCTTGATGTTACGAAAATATATTTACATATAAAACTCAACATTTAAAAATGTGCTCTTACTGATTTTTCTTTAGCAAGGCTGTAAAGGGAACTGAGAAAATGCCATAAATCTGGCTAAAAGTAGTTTAAATGATAAATTTCCTTGAATGTAGTAATCACCGAAAACAACTTTCAGCCAGAATGTTGTATTTTCTCAGTTTTACCCTTGATTGAATGATAAAATTAATACACCTTTGGATTTGTCTTTAAATTGTCTAAATTTGTTGCATCCTAAAATGTTTTCGTAAAATTTTTAGTGTTTTAAATATTTAACTTTGAAAAGATTTGAACCGCCGCCATCTTGGATAGCTTCAGCAAAATAAAATGTCGCAAATTTGTGTAAACCAATGTGATATTTATTTGTCGTTTGTAGGCATCTAGTGAGAATATATTTTTTATCAAGAACTGTTACGCTTCTTTCTTAAAAATGCATGCTAAGTTTCATGAATTTATCTTAAACCTTTCATGAGATAATAATAATAAACTCATAAAAAAGCGTTGTTCATGAGGTAAAAAAAAAATAATAATAATTGACCACACGTTGGAAGTGATAACTTCTATGACCGATTAATATTTTTATCAGTATTAATATTAGAGGAGGATAGGGGTCAACAAATTACGCATGTCAATATATTGTCAAAAAATATTACATCATATTTTGAAATTGCATAGTTAATTATTCAAATAACAAATATTATTCTTAACTCCTAAAAATTGTAAGTAATTAATTTAAGTATACTTTCAGTTATAAGTAAATCTGCAGAACATTATATTTAATACATTTTCTCGCATTATAGGCCTACATTCCACATTTTTATTCTATTTTAAGAATGTATATAATTAGCCCAGTCATTAAAAGACCTTGACCCGAGATAAATCGGGCCTGAGCAAAGTCTGTGGATTTGTAATATTTAAGGTAACAGTTAAAACAAACCACTTTACATCTAGAGAAGTCGAAAAAGTATAAAAAAATTTGAAATTTTTTTGAAAATTTGGTTTTTGGTCAATATTATTTTAATTTTTCATTATATGAAAAAACAAAACATTTTACAGAAAAGTTGAGAAAATTTGCAATAGAAAACGTTATTATATGGCTTTTTAATAAAAATGCTTCCTTATGCTCGAAAAAAATTCGCGAAGTTTGCCTGTCTCTGCGACCGCCGCGGCACCGAATTTCGTAGCGTACCGATCGCGCGCACCCTTTCATATCACCTATTCGAGCTCCCCAGAGAATAAACCATAAATATATATATATATGCATCTCTTCGTTAACACCTCAGCTACTAATAAGTACACGTGTTTATTTTCATTTTGAGACGCATTGCTCAGATATATTCTGTCGGAAGTATTTGAAAATCCAATATCTTAAGTATATCACAACAAACTATCGTATTTCTAGATTAACAAAATTAATACTTGATATTATCACGCTTAAAATTTCTTTATATAGTATACTAGAGGGCTCCGCCCCTTGCTCGCTTCGCTCGCCAACCCCACGGTGACTCCCGTTGAAGCAAATGCAAAACAGGTTATTTTATATAAATAGGCTCTACTATTAAATTCTAAAATGTCTTATTTATTTTTAATTGGGATGTAACATAGTGGTTTGTTATTTTTAAATTCCTTAATTTATTAAGGATTTAATCTCTAGCTTTAATGAACGAATAACAATCAACATTTTTACTACATTTTCACCCCGTAGCAGCACGCGAAAAAGTGCAAATTTAGTTTACTTTTTCTATATATCTTGTAAGAAATAAATGTACAAAATGTCAGCTTTATAGTTTTAAGGAAAGTATAACAATTAATATTTAGTATTAATTTTGGGGAAATTGCTAGTAGTTCAGACAGTTAAGCGTGTATTATTATTGTAATTTAACTTTTTGAAATGATAATCCGTTATGTAAAAACTTAATTACATTTTTTAATAAAGTCTTTTCAAACTTTCATCTATCAAAGCCTCCAGAATTTATTCGATTTATTCTTTTTTTAAATGCACTTGCATGCATTAATAAAAATATAATTATGAAGAAAAAAATATTTTACTGCTTTCAGGAAAGAGATTTATTAATTTTTAGGGTACAAGTATTATACTAAGCTTTTATTTTGAGTAATTTGATGATTGGACATCATATTTTGCTAGAGTCACGCTTTACTAAACTTCAAATGACAATATCTCGTGATCCGTAAGTGCTATGGAGATAATAAAAAAGCAAATCAATTTATTCTGAATTTTATAAGCTAAAATTTTGGTTTCCTGCATGTTTGCTGAAAAAAAAACAATAATTTTCTGGTAATTTTCAAAAATATCAAAAAGTACACCTTCACACGTGAATATATTAATTAATTGGACCCCTATGGATGTAAAGTTTTTTTTAATGTTATTTTCACTGTCAAGAAGTGCTAAAAACTATTTTTCTTTAGGCCCGATTTTTTCTCAGGTCGGGGCTCATTTTTGCACAGAATGATTGGGCTAAATCTACTTATATCAAATTAAAAAAAAAAAAAAAATCATTATGAAATTTGACCATATTCCATTTATTTAATTCAAAATAGAGTAAAGTCTTTAGTTTTGACTAAAACAATGTAATATGGTTTTAAATTTCCTAAAGTTTATAAGAAATTGTAGAAACTTTTAAATTTCTAAATATTGTTAGTTATTTAAAATTGTTAATTATCTTAAAAAGTGTTAATTTTTCAAAAAAATAATATGATTTATTTTCTGTCTACCAGATTTAAAAATGCGTAATAAAAGGTTATAAATTTTCCATTTAAAAAAGTTATAGAAAAGTTATGGAAAAATCCTCAAATAATAATAAATATAATTGTAACTGACAATGTACTTACCGACTTTCTGTATTAACGAATCCAACAAAGAATATTCAATACTCTTATCTTATCATGATTCACTTTCTATGTATATAGTAAATTACGTGAAAAGAGGTGAGGATATATTTATAACTGAAATTTTAGTACTATTAAAACATAAAACAATGGTTTTCACATTACAATTTTAAAATCATTTCGGTTGTCCTACTGCGACCAGAATACGAGTTTTATAAAACAATAATTTATCTTAACGACATAATACCAAATTTGTATCAACCCTTTGTATTATTATTGTTTACTTGACTTAAATATTTTCAAATTAGCTGCCGTTTTAAACATTTAAAAGAAAATAACGATAAAACTAGCGCTTTCTAGAAATAATGTCAATCATAACTTTTTTTAGCAAATTTAATTCTAACTAACTAATGGCATTTTGGCCAGGCAGTGCACGTTCCTCTTGAGGGCGGATGTCCAGGATCAGACGGCAATGCAACAATGAAACAAAATAAATAATATTGTATTGCAATAATAAATTTAATCAAATGCTTTTCATATATTTTTACACAGAAAACCTGTTTGTTAACACAAATATTTATTAAATTTATTCTATTGGTATGCTTTATAGACATATGAACAGTGATTTGGTGTTTACTTTGGATCCAGGAACAATCCCAGAAAATATGTGACAAGAGTTACGAAACACCCTGTACATACCGGATTCAGTAACTAATTGATTGGACTAAATATCTCAAACCATTCCCAAGTAATAAACGTTTAAAATTTTAAACATTGACCATAAAATGTCTTAAAATCTGAAGATTTTGCTTTTAAAAAATGTACATTGTGTTAGAAACCCACTATTGTAGAGTGAGCACGCACAGCTTATAAAATATAAATGGAAACACAATCAGAAGAGAATGGGTTTGTATTGTTTAAGTGAATACTTAGAAAACACTAAGTACAGAGGTATTACATCGACACAGTGCTTAAATCTCAGCTTAAATGTTGTGCATCGCCCAAAGAGCTTAATCGTTGTATAAACTTCATCGCAGATTAAGGGAGTTGTGTCCTGAAGCTGTTTTAGTTGCAAACAGCTTAGAGCGTTATTGCAAAGTAATGATCTACTCGTGTTGCATGGCGTGATCTGGTCAACACAATCTACTATAAATCAACACAATCTGCATTAAATCAACACAATCTTTATATATAAAAATAAACCTTTGCTTCTTTATCCTATAGACTCAAAAACTATTCCACCTATTTCACTAAAATTGCACTGTTTGTCTACATTAATGCCAGAAGTGTTTCGACTTTACAATTACTGCAATCTAAGGGGTTGAAATGAGGTTGATAACTCTACACAATAAATATAAATTGAACTAACTTCCTACAAGCTTATAGTGTACGAAGTTGCCTGGTCCACTAATTACTCATAAGAATACTCTACTAGTACTATCGACCAACAGGAAAAACCTGTTACAGCTAAACGTGTACACTTATTAACGAATTTCCATAGGAAATATGAGCTATTGCAGTGACTCTTATGGTGAGACCTAAGGTAGACTGAGTTTTCAATGAGCACGGATCATGGTCCCTAAAGCAATTTTTGGCGGGCCTTTAAAAATGTTATATACATACATATGTGTTCGCACTCTAACGGCCAAATTTTACTTTCAATTTGGTTCAAATATGGTACACACGTTGGTTTTTTAAGTAGCTCAGACGAGTTCGTTAGCCAAAATCCAACAACCAGAAGCACGTTTTTGACAGGAAGTAACTAGTTTTTTTAGATTTTTCGTACTAGAATGAACTTTTTTTGGGGTTTTATGAAAGCAAATAACTTTAGGGGATTATTCCGCACATTTGTTTTACACGAATTTATAGCCCGTTTGGTTCCCCCACGATCTATAAAAACGTAAAATATCATAAAAGTATCTGGTCCAAATCCAGCGAAGTAAATTTGTCCGCTGCGAGCGAAGCGAAGCAGTCCATAATCCAAGGTCGAGCTGGATTCTACTACTATAATTCGTTCGCGGAGACAGATAGTCAATTCGTGAGCAGACCAATTTCCCAAATAATTTTCTGAAACCCTAAAACATATAAACTTCATTTTTGGAATGCTGCGTGATCGAATTATTTGAACTATGTGTAATGTTTGTCAGCGTCAGTGTTAATTTGTTTTATGATTGTGTTGATTTGCAATAGCCTGATGTCTCGAGCATACGAAACCGCTGACTTACTAAATTAAAATAATTGTTAGACCCTTGCAAGTATAAAGACTTCAACATCAGATAAGTTTTTTCACAATTTAGTACAAAGGCTGTAGCCATAAATCAAACAACGCATTATTTTTTCAAATGCTAAAGAAATTAAAGAATCGTTTTTACCATCTAATAAGTTGCACAATACAGTAGGCCTACTATGTTCTGGTTCTGATGTAATCTTATGATTGTTTACAGTATCAAAGTCTTCAATAATTCTTGATTTTTCTTTCATCTCGTGATTTGACAGTTTTTAACGGTTTAATTTGTTTTTAAACTGTAATTTTGGCCAGTTGTTGCATCATTCTTATTTTGTGAGTTCCTAAATATTGGCTTGCCACATTATTAAAATGAAAAAAGTTAGCAAACAATTTCTGTAAATTTGTTGATTCCTAATTGATACACGGCCATTAATAGAGAACGAGGAACAAACTTAATATGTGCAGATTTATGTTTTGCACAGCCTAAAGCGCTTAATCACTGTTACAATGTCGCAAATTTCAAGGGCTGGACTGAATTGATTTTAGTGGACTTCAAACACAGCCTAGAGCGAGTATTATAAAATAATTTTACACAACTCCTGTATTTGAAATAAACAATCACTCTCCACATTACGTCTGAATGAACACAAATTCAGACTGACAGAGAGTTTATAAAATGATTGATATTTTAAATAAAAGGTTATTTGGTACAACGCCATTCGTCTTGTGTAAGAACCTTCATCTTTTAATCGGGAAAAATAACTTTGTGCAATGGTTAAATATGTTAAAAATAGAAAAGTTTTGATAGCGGGTTTTGTATTAGTTAACCAGTAATACATAGATTCACTTAAAACGAGTATATACAGGGTCCACCCCTGGCATCTTCTAAACTATAACTCTGACTGCAAACTTAAAATGGGCAGCATTCCCTGTTTTTTTTAAACAATAAATAACATGTAGTGAAAATTTTTGTGAAAGACTGCCTCCAATATGGTGGGCAACTTTTGAATTTCTTACGAAACACCCTATATTTTATGGAAACTTTTGATTTAAAAACTCATTTTAAGACCTTTGTTTTTGGTGTTTTTTGATATGACTAACCGTTTAAAAGTTGAAGGGGTATAAAGTTTTATAAAGAACGTATAACTGAGCAGAAGGTATTTTTGTATGCAAACGTTTTGAACCAATGAAAACGCTCTCAATACTGTAAAGCATTGTTTAGACAAACATGACCATGTTGCTGTTATGAGCTGGAGCTCCGTAATGCTGATACATCAAATTCATTCTGGCATTAAGTGAAAGGCCTTCAATAGAATTTAATAATAAGTCCTCTAATATTTCTTGATTTGTATCTCAAATTATTCTGATATTGAACATCCGCTACCAAAAAAATGCATTGAGAAGTTTGTAGTTTTGTCTCATAATATCTCTGTAGGTCTACCATGGATTTTTTTAAATACAAAATTATTTTTGGATTTTTAAAAGATATTTGTTTGTCTGAACAATGGTTTTTTAGTGTTAAGAGCGTTTCCTTTGGTTTAGAATGTTTGCGTACAAAAACACCTTCCACTCAGTTAGGGCGTTTTAAAACCTCTCCATCTTTTAAATGGTTAGTCATATAAAAATAAACACCAAGAACAAAGTAGTTTTAAAAAGACTTGTAAAATCCAAGATATCCATGAATATAGATATTTTTTGTTCGGTAAGAAATTCAAAAGTTGGCCATCATATTTATCATTTATTTATTTATTGGGAAAATGGCAGCCATTTATTCACATTTTAAATACATGTTTTTTGATGTCTCAAAAACAATGGAAGGTTCCCAGTTTTTAAAGTTTGGTGTCAGATTTATAGTTTACAAGATACTAACCAATGGTGGCTCATTTAATAAAGATACCCTGTATATTGTTTAAAAAAGTATTCCTTACAAAATGTCGTTTCGTTTGAGGTAAGAATCAATACACGACGTTTCGGTAATATGAATCAACTCCCGTTATCAAGTGTCTGACAACGAGATCTAGGCATATGTTAAAGAAAACCATGTAAACCTAAAAGTAGTGCTAACCTTAAACATCTACTTAGAAAATCCCAAAGCTAAATTGAGAAGTCAAAAAAAAAAGAAAAGAAAAAGTATTAGTATATGCTTAAGACTACACGGGAGGAGTGTAAACTTTTTAATTAACACAACTTATGAAATGAGGAAGGACAATGTCCATTTCAGACGTGTTACTAATTAATTAAACTATACATTGTATTAACATTAACAGATTAAGCCCATGACGTAAGAAAATCTGTTACACTTATATACCCAACTCAAATATACTAAATTAGCAATACGATTGTGGCCTAACCGGCTAAGGCGATAGTCTATGGTGATGGACCCTGATGGTTCGAATTTCGGCATGTTCATAACTTTTTTCAAACAAATGGAATAGAGTGTTTCACAATTAGAGCGTTTTACTTTAGAGCGTTTCACATTAGGAGCGTTTCACAAAATTCATGGTGAAACGCATGAGGGTAAAATCCGATTCACCCCCAGCAACAAGAAAACTATATAGAGGAGACCGGGGCACGTTGGCCATAGGGGTAGGTTGGCCCAACTGCTTTAATTCTTGAAGCAGTCGTCAGAACGCGTCATAAGTCGGACAGGATGTTGGCAAACCTGTTCTGCTTCCTCTCCGTAACTGTCAGTTCGCTAACAAAAACGAGTTAAGAGTAACGTCAATTGTTAATTTTCGTTAATCTCGGAGTAAATTTTTGTGGCTGTTTTAAAGTTGTTACTGTTCTCTGCAGGTACTTCATAAGAACAAAGGCAAGTAATATTTTGAAAGTTCAATATGTAAGGATTCTTATGGTGGAACAACAGAAGTAAAATGTTGTGTAGATTTTTGTAGAACAGCAAAACTATTTCAAACATGTCGAAGGGTTGGCCCACATGAATTGGGGCACGTTGACCCGCGGGCCAACCTGCCCCTGTGCTTTATGCTTAGGATGTTCAGGTGACCTGCCCAGGATGTTCTGGAGATATTCACCCATCCGGTTGGATGACCGAAAATGGGTTTTATAATTATATGAAACATTTTGTTAAACACGTCCACTGCTCTAAGGCACACCGGTGGCTTGTGTCAATAGATAATCATAGCTCCCATCTATCATCTGACGATTTAGATTTTTCCAATGGTGATGGAATAACACTGTTATCTTTCTCAGGACATTGTAGCCATAAGCTACAACCATTTTATCGAAGCGTCTATGGTCCTTTTAAAAAATATGTAAATTCAGCTTGTGACAGTTGGGTGACAGTTAACAGACGCCCTATGACGATCTACGACATTCCAGGAGTTGTCGAAACTGTCATTCCCAATGCAATTAACCCCAGTAAACATAGCAGCTGGATTTCAGGTAACTGGAATATGCCTATTTAATAGGCATATCTTTACTGAAGCAGATTTCATGCCTTCGTATGTAACGGATAGGCCAGATCCTTTAAATATGCAGAACGAAAAAAGACGTGAACCTCAAGAAGAAACCAACAACCAGAATTTGTTAGATTTGCATTCTATCCCAGATGTGTCTACTACTCCATCTACTTCTTTAAAAAAAGGTCCACTGTAAACTTTGCCAACTCCTGAGGATGTAAGACCGTTCAAAAAGGCTGAACCCAAGAAAACTAAAGGTTTAAATAAACGGAAGAGAACTTCTGCCATTCTTACAGATACCCTTGTAAAATTGGTACTTCAGCTCGAATAAAAAGCTGCACAAGAAAGAAAGAAGATTAAAGTTGAAAAGGGTAAACAGAAAAACGGAAATAGGGAGAACAAACTAAAGAAAAAAATGTTCTTTAAAAATAATTGTTTTCTTTTGACCCTACATAGCCTGGATCTAGTGGTATGAATCGACTCAAATAAATAATGAAACAACCAAATAAAGAAGTCGATGACGAGGATGGTGAAGATGAAGATGATGTCTGCTTGAATTGCCTGAATTTTTTTTATCAAAGTATGCCCGGAGCAGAATGGATTCAGTGCACGAGTTGCAAACGTTGGTCTCATGTGAAATGTGTACAAAAAGACATTAACGGATTATTTTTTGAGTGCATTCATTGCAATGACAAATTTGAAGTTAGATCAGAAAATGATTGAATATGTTGGGAATAATGTATTTGTAATATAGTTTTCTTTTTCCAAGTATTAAAATTCCTGTTCACTATATTTACTTTTATTTCACTCCTAAATAAATTAAAAAAAGGTAAATATCATTTCGGGCCAACGTGCCCCACCTGCTGGGCCAACCTACTCCGGGCACGGGGTAAGTTGGCCCACATAACATCACACCCTAATTACATTAACAGAGTTTTTAAATTAGCAGATTAATCATAAATAAATATTTATTATAATAGTTAAATGTACTGGGTATTGTACAAAAATAATACACCAAATAAAAAAGCAAAAAATAGGTATCAAAAATAATAATAAAAAAAAGTGGGCCAACCTGCCCCGGTCTCCCCTACTCTGATATATAAACATGTATACAAATTTTGTGGACATGGCGCGCCTATAGAAGTTTACTCTTCAAAAACACAATATGACAAAACATTGATAACAAATACACACACCTGACGGGAATCTGTAACGTGTAACGTGTTGACCAACCGGTGTCAGAACGAGGTACGTTCTCAGCTGTGACGTAGATATTTAAAGTTAGTGGTATATTTTAGCCTTATATTGTATTTTTTTAACATATTCCTAGATCTTCGTGCAATGGTTTTAACCCCCCAATGATGGAAAATGTATAAATAATTAATAATAAAATTGAACATCAATAATTAATAAAAGTTAACTTCAAATTCAGAAAATATTTAATAGACTCGAAGAATAAGTCTTTAATTGTATGGGAGTTTATTTAAATTTTACTATACATTTCACTGTAAATTTTTTTAGCAGTCATAAAAACTCGTTTTGACAGTTTATGTGTTTTATTTTACAACCCCATTATGTTCAACTTCCACAATGTTAAAGTTTCAAATTTCAAAACTATTGAAACAGTCGATTTCTTGATAAAATAATATTCAACATAATTATTGCATTTAATTCATTATAATAAGCAAATAGGTTAATCTGGGTAGTTTTCTGAAGATTGTTTATGGCTGTTAACCCCTTAAAACGTAAACAAACGAATAAATGTACAGAATGAATTGAACAAAAGGTATTGCAAAAATACATACAAGTTATGGTTTGGTTTCGAGGATGTCTTTTTAAAAAAACACTTTTTATTAATTAAACAAGATTTTAATATACTTTTAAAACTTATTAATTAAACAAAGTACATTTGATGTGCACTGAGTGCAACCTCGACTAACACTAGCTAGGTAACGCTCTTGCGTGGAAACAATGAGAATGCTTACTTTGCTAAAAACTATAATATTCTACGAACTACAGTACTACTTAAGCTAAAATCCTCTACATAACTCCTCCATCCCTAAACAAAACTTCCGGGGGTGGTTGTGCTGCAGCCATCCTCTGGGTTGTCCTGGGAAACTTGTTGAGCAGTATGTATAGAAGTCCTCCAATCATAACTCCATATAGTGCAATGGTCCAAACACTGATATTTTTTGTAACCACCATCTGTTTATCAATTCTGGAAATAGTATTAATATTAATTTTATCAAGTTCTAATTTTCTAATGTTTACCGAAAACTCTGGCTCTTGATCTTCTTGTAGATTCAGTTCTGGAACTTCCAGGAGCTTTGGATGTCCTCCTTTAGTTCTGGACATATGGAAGAGCTTTTTATTATTATATATAATTGTATTATTGTTGGGTTTTATCAGAAATATACCTTGAAGGGTTATTATATTAGTTTCTTCTTGGTTAACTAATTTTAAAGTTTCTTTAGTACGGAAAGTTGCTAAATATTGGTTAAGTTCAGGAATCCAATCAATAAAATTATCGGTAATTTCCAGGTCTATATATTTACACATGTCTGCTTTATTGTCTTTGACTATAGTTGTTTCACAGTCCGTTGTCTCGTGTGATATTTGGTCGAATGAGCAAAAGTATTTGGAATCGATCTTATGGTTACAATTACTGTCTAAGCCTAGTGTCACAGAGCTAGAGACTAACATATAATTAACAGTGGGTATTACAGTAACATATTTTTCATCATAAATAGTTGGTACAGAACGTAATTGGTAAATATTAAAATCAGACTTTTCGACAATTGGTAAATTGAGAAAATATACAATGTTCTCTACATCTAGTTTACAACTTACTTCTATTAGACTTTCTAGTTCCCACATGTTTTC
>JAGFPH010001727.1:0-16135 GCA_018207615.1 Philaenus spumarius
GTGCGAAGAACGCAATACACTCTGTATTGAAAATACTCCCAATACGGGGGTTGTCGTGCGAAGAACGCAATACACATTGTATTGAAAATACCCCCAATATGTGGGTCAGCGTGCGAAGAACGCAATACAATTTGAATTGAAAATACACCCAATATGGGGGGTTGGCTTTTCAATTCACTGTCCATTGGCTGCTTCTCATAGTGTTCAGTGTCAAGCTCACATGTGAGTCCTTAGCAGTGAACGTATTAACGCGATGATAGTACTCAAACGTTAAAGTTATAAAAAGCGTATACGCGACCGTAGTATGTTCGGACAGTTTACTCCAGTCGCGTAACCGCGAATCCAGTCTTGAAAAGGTGAAAATAGACCCTTTTTCAGAAAAAATCCAACTATCCGAAAGATGTCCGGTCCCAATTGATTCGGTTAACTGAACTTCTATTGTACATCAATTGCATCAATCAAGGGATATAATTGTCTTATTTTAATTGTATGTTAACGAACCATTTCTGAAAATAATATTTCATAATAGACTCAACTATTTTTATAATATACTAGATGGCTCCGCCCTCCTGCTAGCTTGCTCGACGACCCTCGCGTTGAATTAAATGTAAACAGATTATTGTAAACACATTTTAAAGGGATTGACGATTGATTAGGATACACACTTTTTATTTTTATGTATAATAATAGAGGCAATGTTCAAGTTATAACTGAAATGTGATACGGAAAAGTAAAATTCAAACTGGTCAAATAGGCCTTATAAAAAATTAAATCGGCATAATTTTAATAGAGACAGATGTTTGAACTTGTGTTACATTTTTCGTTGTTTGTGTTTGCAATTACCTAACCTGAAAAAAACTATTGGTTATGGAGGATAATTACCTGATTCTAAATTTGCCAATTTGGTTGCTATGGTAATACATCTAAAGGCTTTCAAGAAACGATAGTTGATTAAGTACACGCCTAACCAAAAATTGCGTTAGGCTTATGGCTCCAATCTGCTGCTTTATTTATTAACAGCAGATGTTTGAATGGATACAGTAAGGGTTTTTGTTTTTATTTTTTTAATAAACAAATTGGCTGTGAAAAGTAATTAACTGATTCTAAAATGTCTAAATTAGTTGCTATGGTATTGAATGTAAACCCATTCAACAAACTTGTGTTGGTTCAGAACAGGCAATACCTAGTACTGCTAAGGTTTTAATTTAAATCAGCTGATTTTTCTCTTATAGAGCTAAACCTTCGTATTTTGACCATTTTCAAAAATTAAAACCAATATTTTGCCACATCCTTACTTAGTGCACTTCTGCTTAGTGGTATGAATGAACCCTAAGTCAGTCAGGACTTCTTGTTTTATATATACAGATTATGCCAACTGTTTGTAGTTTGTGACTAAATTACGCATTTATTATAATAAACATTAAACGTGTGTGGAAACAGTAAATATTGTATCAAAATATAAACCTATAAACTTACTTTTCTAAGTTTGTATTGCGCATACTTTCCATTTCTTGAGTCTACATTACAAAATTACAATATTCAGATTATTTAACTCACTTTTAATTGTTAATAGCACCGATTGATGATAATATTCGAACTACGCCGGACGGAACCGAACGTCTCCTAACTTAAATTGATGAACCAAAACACATATTTCTTGAATGCGTTTACTGGCATTACCACAGCAACCAATTCGATTACAGGGTTTCTTTACGCGTTACATTTTCTATTTTTCAACTCCTACCTCAAGCCGCGTAAAGGAACATCATTAAAAAAAAAAAAATTTGAATTGGTTGAAACCCTTAAAACATATAAACTTAATTTTAGAAATTGGTTCAACTTGTGGCAGTGGTTCAGCTGTGTGGTATAATTATTTAATTATTTTTATTACTGTAATAAATATAAACTAAATTACTTTAGATGAAAGTTTATATCTTGATACAACAACTGAATACACAAGCAAATAATAAATGCATAATACGTTACAACGAATGAATCTTGGGAAGGTTTATTTGTTATAAGCAAAAGTATATCTCGTTACTGTAGCTGGCAAAGTGTTGTTTGTAACTAAATACGACTACTGAAACAAAAGATGAAGTTTGAAGCATTGAAATAACTTCTTGAGTAGTTTGTAAAACGAAAAAACAGCTGAGAGTATGTTGGTGACATAATAGATGTGTTTACTTATATACAGATGTTTGTAAAGTCCCTTTAACCCCTTCATTATTTTTGTTTCTGAAAATAAGTTAACAAACTAGTGTTGCATAACCGGTCCACATTTTTTTACATATCTGACCCTCTTTAAATTTTTGGGGGCTTAGATGAGGGAAGGTGATTAAAAATATAAAAAGTAAATTTAGGTCTTGTAATACACCATCCTTAAGCTCATTAAAAGATAAACAGAATGGCGCAAACTAGAGCTTAGTATCTGGATTTGTTTCAAAGTTATTTACAATCCAACTAATTCTGGTTCTGGCAACTAGTTAAGGAAATTATTTACATTATTTAGCTTCAGCATAACTATGCAAATTTTACTAGAGACTTTGTATTAGTTTTAAATATATGCCTTTAATACAACACAATCTATACTATTAGTCTATTATAAAGAAGAAAAATTTTCGTTTATTTGTTTGTATGCGATAATCTTTGGAACTACTGAACCGATTAAAAAAAGAATTTTACTAATAAAAAGCTACAGTATCCCTGGGTAACACAGGCGAGGATTCATTTTGATAAAAACATTTTTTATTTCAATATGTGTCAAATTTAGTCGGAAAAAAGTCTTAGGTTAGGCCTATGCTGATGAACCAATACATGTATTTACATTCGTTACCATAGCTACCAATTGTATAAAATAACAGATAAAACAATTTGCTCCAATATTTCTATTAACAGCTGATTTCAAACTTTGAAGCAATTATTTGTATGTCTAACAATTAGGTTAGGTTTTTAATAAAATGTGTACCTGAGCCTTACTGGATCTTTTAACATTTGTTATAACTGCTGTTGTAAAATATACGAAATAATAATTCGATTTGAACATTTACAATTATTAACCATTTTAGCTTTGGAGTTATTATTAATCCTACATCTTTATTATAAAGAAAACGTAACATGATTATGTGTATAGAAGGTTCTAACGGGGTTGGCGTGCGGAGCACGCAGGGGTTTTCCCTAGTACTAAATGTATAACGTGTTGTAAATATATAATATAAAGGTAATTGTTTTCTATGACACTTTTAATTATACATAGAATAACTTCCCATATTTTATACACGTTGTACTGACTGGAATTTAAAGACAAAATAACTGCAAGCTCTTTCCGGACAAGCGGCTCTAACATATAAATAGAGAGTCAGAAATAAGCCTTCAAAGAACTTATTTATTGAGTTGGGCGACATGTGGTGCAATATTGGTTTTCCCTCAAGGAAAACTAATTTTACTTTCAGCAGGTGACTTTCTTTTGACCGAAAGAGGTGTTTTATATTAAATAATAAATTTCGAGAAAATAAAGCAATTCACTCGTATTTAAGACTTGTTTCTTGTTTCAATAACTTAAATGAATCCTAAATATTGAGGGTAAATTATTTATAAAATAAATACAAATATAAAAATTCGATCAAGCGGCTGTACCGCTGACGAGAGTTGAGCAAATTTCCAAAATTAAGTGTATAGTCCTATGTTTTAGGGTTTCAACCAACAATTTGGGAAATAGGTCTATTCACGACGGTGCTGAATAGCTGCAAATTGGTTCGCACGCCATTCCGCATATTTGGAGTATCTTCAATACACAAACAATTGCGTGCTTCGCTTGCCAACCCCCGTATTGGGAGTATCTTCAATACACAAGGCATTGATTGCGTGCTTCGTTAGCCAAAAAATCCACCAATCGGAAGCACGTTTTTTATATAACTATACATTTCCTTTTTTGTTTACTTATAGCTCTCAGTCATTTATTTTATTTTTTATTTCCTGGTTACGTACGTTTCGCCTTTTCTATTCAGGCATTATCGAACCTACACTTCACTACTGCACTTTCAAACCTGCACGTTTTTTGACCGGAAGTAACAATTGTTTGAGATTTTTCCTACGAGAATTTTTTTATATATTTTTTCAACAAATATAACTGCAGGATGTTATTCTGCACATTTTGTTTTTTTATAGCTCGCTTGGTTCCCCCAAAATCGATCAAAACGTAAAATACCAAAGAAGTACCCGGTTCAAAGCCAAGTGGTGGATTCTACAGTGGGGTTGGCGCAATGCTTTGTGTGTTGAAGATACTCCCAATTCGATGGTTGGCGTGCGAAGCACGCAATGCATTGTGTATTGAAGATAATCGCAATATGCGGAATGGCGTGCGGGTACCATTTTGCAGCTATTCAGCACCGTCGTGAATAGACCTATATACTTATATCAAAGGATTTTGAAGTTGTTAATATATTATTATAATAAAGAATTAATAATGGAATATGTTTATATGTTATACGAAGATGTTCGGATGTTTCTGAAGCTAAATAAATGTTTAGCTCATTTTTAAATTTGTATAAATATATAATATTGATGATAAAAGGTTGTATTTATATTCGTTTTATAACCTCGTCTTATAACGTATTATAGCCTAGATTAGTTCTATGGCTCATATTTTAAAAAATCACTTCACAAGACTTTATATTATTGATTGAAGTTGTAAACATAACCCCAAAGTATAGTCTACGCTAGGTTTTTGTTTAAGTATGACCGGTGACAGCTGTTGTATTATGTTGTTACTCAAGTACGTACATATGGACTTCTGTAGGAGTTGATTACAAAACGCACGTCACATTGTGTTAGATTTTTACTATTGCGACATATTTATGTCGAGATAAACAAAAGATATAAAATACGGAAATGGAAATACTTCCTCAGAAAGTTCACTTTACAAACTGGAACATAACAGGAAGCTTTACACAGAGTATCTTTTCAATCTCAGAACAATAACTTTTCCTATACAAGGATCAATACGTGTGGCTGAATGCGGCTGAGAAGTAGTGCCTGATACAAGTAATATTTATATCGATGTAAGCATTTATTAAGTTTTACTGTGCATATAAATGACTATGGAAGTTTTAACAGGACGTTAACAGTTTTGTTTACCTAACAGCGAAGTATAAGGGTTATCTTATAATATGTTAGTTCTTGTTAAAATCACAACGCTGTCAGGTTTCAAAGGCCTTCAAAATAACAATTACCAAGCAAGTAATAGCCACTGTAAACGTGTTCTACTAGTGAAAACAAAGGAAAAAGTTCATATAAACATAGGTTCGAAAATGCTTCGTTTTAAAGTCATCCTACATTTTTTTCACAAAGTACTTAGTATCTTTGGATGTAGGAAATATATTGAACGCATTTTGGATACATATTTTGTATGCATCTTTTACCTATTAAAAAAAATGCCAAAACTTGTTTTCATATATTTAAAAATGGCGGCCGTTTAACATTTTTAATATAAAATATGTTGAAAACTGCAAACTTTTGTAAAAGATTTCAAGAAACAAAATATTTCCTTTCAAAATGACAAGTGTTTTTTTTTATTATTATTATTTCTGTAACTTAAAAGATAACCCAGTTATTCGGTAAAAACTAAACATTTGCTACAGTAGCCTACAACCAACTAATAACATACATTTTGTTTTTGTTTTCAGCAAATAACTCGGGTTATCTTTTAAGTTACAAAAATAATAATACAACCGTTATGTTTCTCATAAAAAGGAAATATCTTTTCTTGAAATTTTTTTGTAAAGTTTCCTAGATGTTTCACATAAACTGTGTTAACTTTTGCTATTTGTATTTATAAGAAAATGTTGGTGTTTGTGTACATGGGTGCTGTGATGACGCATAACTTCCAGACGCACAAATTCATGAAGTCGAATTCAAGTCGAAAAAATTAAGTAATTAAGTTGCACGGGGCCCTCCCCGGAGATAGCGAAGCAATCGGAGGTGGGGGGGGGGGGGTTGGCGAGCGGAGCGAGTAGGGGGAAAAGGACCCTAGTATTTTATTATTTTATTTTTTTAGCTGATAAATAACCACGTAAAGTTTGAGACAGTCGAAGCTGTACACTTTGCTGTACACAGGAAATTATTCTGCACATCCTTTTTTTACACGACCTTACAGAATGTTCGGTTCTCAACAAAACGATCAAAATTTTTAAAAAATCGTACAAACGAGATATTTGCTTCGGGCAAAGCAAAGCGGTCCATAATCCGAGGGCGCAGACCGAGTGTTTCCGCTGCGAGCGAAAAGAAGCAGCGCGTTAGCCGGGACTGGAGGCTGAGGTAGAAACAAATTCTACTAATGTAATTTCGCACACTGGTCGCTATTTAGCGTCCTTCTGAGTATGCCTATTTCCCAAAGAGTTGGTTGAAACCCTAAAACACTTAACTTTGGACATTCGCTAAACTCTCGTCAGCGGTTCGGCGGCGTGATCGAATCATTAATTTTGAGATGACGAGAAAAAAGTGTCTCTTGTAGTAGGGATGAGCATCGATAGTTACAATATCGATGTTAAAATCGGCAGTAACCATCGATGCGACAATTATATCGACCTGAAAACATCGATGTATTTTAACGGTAAACATTGATGTATATTTTTAAAAAATTCATCATTTCAGAAAACCTATTTATCTTTTTACTTTCTCCACCCTATACGTAGTATATGGAGAAAGTATTGTTTTCGTAAAAATGTTCGAATTTGAATTTTCAGTTGAATTATCTGTTTTGGTGCTCCCAGAACCCCAAAAAATGGTTTAGTGCAATTATCTGTGTTGGTGCTCCCTGAACCCAAAAATATTTTTAGTGGAATTTTTTGTTTTGGTGCTCCCTTAACCCAAAAAAGTGTTTTTAGAGTGGTGTCTGTCTGTCAGTCTGTCAGTATGTATACACGACCAGAGAGGACACTATTGGTCCGATTTTCATGAAATTTGGTATGTAGGTACTAAACCCTAATATCTCCAGGCGTTTTTTTCATTTTTTGGAATTTTTAATTTTTAAGGGTAATTTACCCCTAAAAACCCATAAAAAACGACAAAAATGCAAATTTCTCAAAAACGGCTCTAACGATTTTGATCAAATTTTCAGTATTTATAGTGCTTAAGATGCCAAACAAAATGACACCACCCGCTTTTATCAAAACTTTGGCGTTTTATAATTATGGGGAAATGTTTAAAAATAAACAAGTTTATGTTGTCAATCTAGCATCGCGGCGGCGGCCGCACGGGGTAGCACCATGGTAGCGATCACGGCCAGTAATTCAAAGGTCGCGCGATCGAATCCCGCCTAGGAAAATAATTTTTTTATACGATTGACGTAGGTAGAATATTATTTTTTTGTTTTGTTCTAAAAAGTAATAAATAAAATGATTGAAAACAATATTATTTTGACTACAGTAAGTTGGGAGAAAGTTTGTGTCAGTTAACTGATACCGTTTATTTTAGTTAAAAGAAGGTTGATTTCCATTGCTTTTTAGTTTTGACACTGCTATGCAAATTTCGTACTTCCTACGCTAAGAGCTGACCTTTTATTTTTTACATTTATAGCCTAAATTAGTAGAAATTACTATATTTTTTATTTTTGAACCTTTATACGTAATAATCACTAATATTTTAAAGCGGACGCACATGTGTGTCCGTAGCACATAGGCATAAAGTTGGCGTGCGAAGCACGCAATGCTCCGTGTATCGAAATCTCTCCCAATACGGGGGTCAGCATTGTGTATTGAAAATACTCCAAATACAGGGTTTGGCGTTCAAAACACGCATTGCATTGTGTAATGAAAGTACTCCTAATACTGTCGTTGGCGTGCGAAGCACGCAATGCATTGTGTATTGAAAATGGTCCCAATACCTGGGGTTGGCTCTGTGCGTCGGCCGCTTCTCATAGTGTTCAGTGTCAAACTCACATGTGCGTCCTTAGCAATGAAAGTGTTAACTAATTTATACAAAACGTAAATATTGCATTTATATACATGATGTTGACTTCTTATTGAAAACAAGCTACTGTTCTTAATTCATGTCGAACTCAGTGTGTTAATTCATGATTAATTTATCAAAATAAATGCCCAAAAATACTGTAAATATTTAAAAACATCGATGTAGCAAAATTATCGGTTGATTTCCATCGATGTAAAAACATCGATCATAGACAAGAAAACATCGGCCATCGATGCTCAACCCTATCTTATAGTAAGTACTGATTATTAATTAGAGTCAAGCTATTTTTATTGAAACAATTGTTGTTCAGGTACAGATTTTGTAATATATGGATTTGTTTTTGCAATAAATAAAACAACAACACCAATTTAAAAACCATACAACGATTTTATTTTTAGGAAAGTGGTAACACGTTTGTTAAGTACAAATAAAATGAAGATTTAATAATAACAAGGAACTATACACTTTACAAATAGTTTTTTTTTTGTTTTTTTTTAGATGAAGAAGGGTATCATTGATTTGCACACAACACCAAATACAATCCAACAAAGAAGGATGTTTTGGAAGTGCGGCGTCTCCGCCGAGCTGCATAACTTCACGTCGACACTCCCGCAAAGCGGGGAGTACACTCGCATGTTGGACAGAGTGTCTGCTATTTTTCTTATAAACAAAGCTTCTTCTTTTCTGCACTTTAATCTGCTCGTGACGTAGACGCAGTTCAGAAATCCGTGCTTGGCACTGGGAACAATACAATGTGTTAGAAATTCAGTAATAGAACATTATTAAAATTGCAAATTACCACAAATATGTTTGATAATCAAATACGTTACATGATCTTCAACTTTAAGATTAAACTAAATTACAAGCGAAAAATCATAGACCAAGACCGTGATTCGAACCAAGACCTTCGCCTTTACAATCCGCTGCTCTGCTAACTGAGCTACCCTGAAAAAAGCCCGATATTTAACGATGTTATCTCCTTTGTACGGTTTACCAGATTTCTTATGAGCTAACAGACTGGTCAAATGGTAAAAAACGACATTGAATTCAATCTAAACATCAGGATAACATCGACCAATCAGGGACCTCGGTTGGCCAAGCAGTAGCACGGAACGCTAAATGTCTTGGGTTCGAATCCGCAGAATTATCTTTATTTTTACTTTCCCACTGTACTATAGTATAGAGAAAGTATAGTAATCGAAAAAATATTGATGTTGAGATTTTTGTGGAAATATCCGTTCTGGGACCCCTTGAGCCCAAAAAAGTTGTTTTACACGATTTCTGTCTGTATATATACAAAGCTAGAGCGAAAACTATTAGATCGATTTCAAACAAATTTCCACCAGACATGTCAAATAGCCTGTATAGATGCACGAAAAACGGTTTTGAAATTTGTTGAAAAACAACAACCTTTTTGACCAAAAAGCCCCCCAAAAAATCAATTTTCTTTTTTTTTTAAATAAAACAACACGTCTAACGATTTTGATAAAAAAAAGGCTTATTTGTAGCCCTTAATGTTCCCTGCCATATGCAATAAACCACATCTTACTAAAAATTCTCGTTTAGCTAATAATAATAATAACTGATTTTTGGAGTTTTTTTTGCCATAAAGGGAGTTGTTTTTCGAAAATTTTCAAAACCTTTTTTCGTGCTTCTATACAGGCCTAATTGACGTGTTTGGTGCAAATTTGTTAGAAATCAATCACATAGTTTTCTCTCTAGATAATAATAATAATATTTATTAGTTAATCTCCTGCTTTAATAAATCACCTCTCTTACCCCACCTACAATTAAGAAGTCACAGTGAATCTGTTTAATAATTTAAATATGTTTGTGAGAAAGTATGTGCCAATTCCTGGTACCGTTTATTTCAATTGCAATTTACTTAAATTAACAATGTCTGGGAAAGTATACAGCGGACAAATTATTACATTCAAGAAATTTCATTACATAACACAACTGTAGGTGGCATTACAATTCAGATTAAATTGAATTGAATTTCATAAGACGTAATAATTTTGTTAGTTTACCAAAAAAAGTTTATTATTATATTATTCATTTAACAATTTGTAAAATTTATAAAGATGTTAATAACGAGTTTATTAGTTTGTGATGTGGCTAGTAACAAACAAAAAGTAACAAAATTTGGCTAGATCTAGCTAGTAACAAAATTTCTGTTTTTAATTCAGAAATCAAAAACAAAAGGAGAAATAGAAAGCTACATAATATTTAGCTATCACATTATTTCAAGTTGTTTCTAATATTCTTAATTTACAACAAAAGATGTAAAATATAGTTACCTAACTATATTTATATATACTGTACTATTCATTTACATAATTAATAGTTTTAATAATTATTGTTTAATGTAATTTTACATATGATTAATAATCATGTCTTTCCTTTATTATTACTATTCTATTTATTTATTGTTATACGGGGTGTACAAAAAGTCCCGCACCGGTTTAATATTTCATATATAAGGAAAATTTGAAGGTAGATGTGATTGAGTTACCTACTCTATGTAAAAATGCTATTTTATTAGGATTTCAAATAATTTATCCGCCATCTTGGATCCGCCATTTTGAATGTAACTTTGTTTTTTTAAACAGGAAGGTGTTCATGTGATACATCATTTTGATGTAGAAATTCGGGAGAAAACCAACGATGAAAATTGCACATCCATATCTTTAACCGATTAAAAATGGCGGCAAAAAAACAACGAAATCGTGTTTTCAAATTTTGACCCATTTTGCTGTATTTTTTTGTGTGTGTTAATTATTATTTTTTGAATTAAGAATTAAATAAGCTTCCAAATGGGTCGCCGGAATACTACCCCCTGGAAAACTACCCCCCCCCCAAGCAGGTTCCTACGTCATTTTGACGTCAGAGATCGGGGGGGGGGCAGTTTTCCAGTCACGCACACTCAAGTTTCGATGCGTTTTATAAAAAAAAAACTAGAGGACTAACCTAAACTGTTTAGTCACAGTATGTTACCGATAACAGTATAATTGTAGGAACCTGCTTGGGGGGGTAGTTTTCCGGGGGGTAGTATTCCGCATCCCCTTCCAAATGATGCGTCACACAACGATGTTTGGGAGTGTTTCAAATTTTTGAGTTACAGCCATTTTGATTTTTTCAAAATTGTTTCCGAGAGGTTCAACCAAATGTAGTTGTGTGGCATATCGTTTGAAAGCTTATTTAATTCTGAATCCAAAAAGAATAATAATAAATATAAAAAAAGAACAGTACAGCAAAATGAGACAAAATTGGAAAACATGATTTCGTTGTTTTCTGGACGCCATTTTCAATAGGTTAAAGGCATGGATGTGCAATTTTCACCGTTGCCTTTCGCTTGAAATTCTACATCGAAATGATGTATCAAATGACCACCTTACTATTTAAAAAAACAAAGCTACATTCAAAATGGCGGATCCAAGATGGCGGATAATTTTTTTGAAATCGTAATAAAATAGTATTTTACATAGAGTAGGTTCCTCAGTCACATCTACTTTAAAATTTTCCTTATATACGAAATATTAAACCGTTTCTAGACTTACCGAACACTCGGTATAGTGTTGTGCATGTGGGCGTACATTCAAATGTAACCTTGTAAGGTCTTCTGTACAACTTATATCATCGCTAAAGCTTAAGGGTAATAAAAGACAATTTCACACACAAAGGAAAATCCCCAAAGGTTAATTTATAATTTTTGTATATATTACATTAAAGGAGTGGCGACTGCTAGCAATGTGTTTTAATTGTCTCTCAGGGACCTTTAATTAGAAATTCTTTTCACCATTTTTTACTTTTAATCTAAATTCTTTTTTATCTCTTTAACTATTTGCGCAATATAGATAATTCGTTTATTTTGCTTTAAATCATAAGTACACATAACGTTATAGATTCGTTGTAAATCAAATTATGTGTTAGTTCATGAGTAGAGATAATGTAACATTTTTGTGATAAACCAAATTACTTTTATAAAAAAAAAGAACAACTCAACTTTAACAATAAAATAAATCGAAAGTTTCCCACAGAAAGTTCGTTAAAAAATTAGTGAAAGTTAATAGAAAGTTAAGTTAAATAGAAAGTTCATTGCATTGGCAATGCCAAATTATGTAGAGTAGGAAATA
The DNA here is from genome assembly GCA_018207615.1 of Philaenus spumarius. Classification (NCBI taxonomy): domain Eukaryota; kingdom Metazoa; phylum Arthropoda; class Insecta; order Hemiptera; family Aphrophoridae; genus Philaenus; species Philaenus spumarius. The sequence continues at coordinate 12,102 of JAGFPH010001727.1, forward strand.
TATGTGAAAAAGCGACTGGCTGTATGCGCAGAAGCAGAGACGGCCAATGCGCATGCGCTAACAGCGTGGAGGTCAGTTTAGCGAGTCAGTCGGTGACAGAGGTTAGTCGCGTTATCTAGTGCACTGCCGTTCCTAAAAACATGGTTTTAATTTGGATTCAAATAACAGGGTCATAACATTTTTAATTATAATAAAAATAGTACCACTCAAAAGAACGCAAACTGAATAAATGTTACCCATTTAATGGGGTCAAGACCTCGAAATTAGTCAAGAACAACTCTCTTGAAGTCACAAGACGAACCTACAAGGTAATTAATTAATACATAATATTTATTTGTGACTTGGCACCAAAAATGAATATCAATTTACCAAATAGTACAGCCATCACTAGTCAAACATTAAATTTCATCTGTTCCAGGCACATGCATATCTACAGATACCGGCCCGAATGCTAGCACTTGAGCAAACCGCTACTAACCTGACTAAAAACATCAGTACCCGATACATCTCTGATTAACACGTTCACTGCTAAGGACGCACATATGAGCTGGACACTGAATACTGTGAGAAGCGGCCGACGCACAGTGTATTGTACGCCGAACCCCGTATTGACAGTTTTTTTCAAGACACATTGCATTGCGTGCTTCGCACGCCAATCCCCAAATTGGGAAAATTTTCAATACACAGTGTATTGCGTGCTTCCACTGTATTGGGAGAATTTTCAATACACCGTGCATTGCGTGCTTCGCACGCCAACCTCTGTATTGGGTTAATTTTCAATACACAGTGCATTGCGTGCTTCGCACGCCAACCTCTGTGTTGGGTTAATTTTCAATACACAGTGCATTGCGTGCTTCGCCCGCCAACCCCCGTATTGGCAGCATTGTAAATACACAGTGCATTGCGTGCTTCGCACGCCAACCACTGTATTGGGTGAATTTTCAATACAAAGTGCATTGCGTGCTTCGCACGCTAACCCTCGTATTGGGAGTATTTTAAATACACAGTGCATTGCGTGCTTCGCACGCCAACCTCTCTATTGGGTGTACTTTCAATACACAGTGCATTGCGTGCTTCGCACGCCAACCCCCGTATTGGGAGAATTTTCAATACACAGTGCATTGCGTGCTTCCACGCCAAACTCCATATTGGGAGCATTGTAAATACACAGGGCATTGCGTGCTTCGCACGCCAATTTTAAGCCAATGTGCTATAGACGCACGTGTGCGTCCGCTTTAAAATATTATTGATTATTACGTAGGAAGGTTCAAAAAATAAAAAATAAAGTAATTTCTACTTATTTAGGGTATAAATATAAAAAAAGGTCAGCTCCTAGCATAGAAATAAGAAAATTGGCTTAGCAGTGAACATGTTAAGTGTGAGGTAAAGATCCACTAGTTCGTTTGACAGATGAGCCACATTAGAAAGCGGTGTGGGACTTTTTTTTCTCCACTTACGCCATTTCCCCACACCCCCGGCCAAGTGCCAGGATTCACGCCAATATCTGTACGTACCGTCCATGGCCAAGTTAGAGAACCACTATATTTGGTCGAACTCACCAGCATAGTTCCAGTACCCGATGAGACCCAGACGCGTTTTTGCGCGCCATCACTTCTTTGACGAGGATGACAAATCTGTTCGCGCAGGAGTCCCAGTCTTTACTGATGCCTTTGTAGCAGGTCGTGTATTTGAGATACTCTGAAAGCATGTGGAATTTAATTTTTGAGGTTAATATTTTCCAAACGAAATACAAACACTGAATGCGTGTGAGAAGTAAAACATTTAAGTGCAACTTGAAATACTTAGTCGTACGATATGAAACTAGAAGGATTATTTCCATAGATGAAGTTCCGGGTTCAATTCCCATTGACCCCGAATCATTTTCTAAATGGTTTCTTAACAGACATCATTGGCTGTGGTTCGGATTCCACGTAAAACTGTAGGTCCCGTCTTCACTAGCCTTAAAGTGCAAAAAAGGACGTTAAAAAGAATGCATAGTTGAAACTACAATAATTTCAATTTAAACGCTTTGATAGTGTGTAGGAAAACATATTGGTGCATGTAGGATTTTTGTTTTGTAATTTATCAATGTGTTAACGCACTCATTATTCTGCTTAGCATTAAAATAATTCGATCACGCAGCTGAACCGCTGACGTGAGTTGAGCAAATTTTTAAAATTAAGTTTATAGGCCTATGTTTTAGGGTTTCAACCAACAATTTGGGAAATAGGTCTATTCACGACGGTGATGAATAGCTGCAAAATGGTTTGCACGGCATTTTGCATATTGGGAGTATCTTCAATACACAAAACATTGAGTGCTTCGCACTCCAACCTCGTATTGGGAGTGTCTTCAACACACAATGCATTGCGTGCTTCGCACGCCAACCCCACGGTAGGATCCACCACATGGCTTTGAACCGGGTACTTCTATGGTATTTTACGTTTTGATCGATTTTTGGGGAATCAAGCGAGCTATAAGGTAAAAAAACAAAATGTGCAGAATAACATCCTACATTTATGTTTGTATAAAAAACTACAAAAAATCATTCTCTTTTTTTATGGTATATTAAAAAATACTTCAGGTCAAAAATCGTGCTTCCGATTGTTGGATTTTTTGGCTAACGAACTTTTTTTTTGTCCGAGTGAAGTAAACAACCAACATGTGTACCAAATTTGGACCAAATCGGACTTAAAATGCGGCCACTAGAGGGCGATCACATATATACATAATATGATATATATTTATATGAGAATTGCACTGACGTCAATCTAGAGCCGCTGCTGATAAGGGCGCTATCGCGCCCACGTGATATCGTTGCGTTATCATTGTTGGTCAAGTCGGTCAATGCAGAACGCCCACTTACATCTAGAAACCAGTAACATAGGCTTATCATGAACTAAATCTGTAAATAATGTTTCCTTGGTTTATGGTTTAAATTTAAAAATCTCTTTTCAAACAAAGCATAATAGTAATATCTTGCTCGACGACATCTTGCAAGGTTAATATCATCAGTATCCCAATACTTATACAAATCATGAATTTGTTTAATTTTCAAAGGACCATGTGAAGATATACCATTACCATAAAAAAAACTTGCAAAAATACACTTAGACCTATAACTAACACTGTGCAGAAGCAATCATAAAATGATAATTCTTGGCCAACAATAAATGGAATAAGTAAGTCTTCAATATAATTGACACCAAGTCCACTAATATTAATAACACTAAAGTATAAAACTGCATCTTCTTCGGGTATATATATATATATATATTATATGATTTTTAATGACACCCCAAAACGTGTTCTGGGGACCATGATCGGGACCATTTTCTACTTCCGACCTTTGGTCTTACCATAAGGGCCACTGCAATAGCTCATTTTTTCTATGGAAATTCGCTAACAACTAAAACTTTGCGTGTGAGCAACTCTTTATCAGTATAAGTAAATATTGAGCTTGACTTGTGAGAAGTTATACTTGATAGAATGCTCCCTGAACCCCAAAACATTGTTTAGTGGAATTATCTGTGTTGGTGATCCCTGAACTCCAAAAAATTGTTTGTGGAATTATCTGTGTTGGTGATCCCTGAACCAAAAAAAATTGTTTAGTGGAATTATCTGTGTGGGTGATCCCTGAACTCCAAAAAATTGTTTAGTGGAATTATCTGTGTTGGTGATCCCTGAACTCCAAAAAATTGTTTAGTGGAATTATCTGTGTTGGTGATCCCTGAACTCCAAAAAATTGTTTGGTGGAATTATCTGTGTTGGTGATCCCTGAACTCCAAAAAATTTTTTAGTGGAATTATCTGTGTTGGTGATCCCTGAACTCCAAAAAATTGTTTAGTGGAATTATTTGTGTTGGTGATCCCTGAACTCCAAAAAATTGTTTGGTGGAATTATCTGTGTTGGTGATCCCTGAACTCCAAAAAATTGTTTAGTGGAATTATCTGTGTTGGTGATCCCTGAACCCCAAAAAATTGTTTGGTGGAATTATCTGTGTTGGTGATCCCTGAACTCCAAAAAATTGTTTA
>JAGFPH010001727.1:16455-59914 GCA_018207615.1 Philaenus spumarius
GTTGGTGCTCCCTGAACCCAAAAATATGTTTAGTGGAATTATCTGTGTTGGTGCTCCGTGAACCCAAAAATATGTTTTTTTTGGTGTTGTCTGTCCGTATGTCTGTTAGGATGTGTACAAAGCTGGAGACCACTCCAACGGTCCAATTTTGATTAAATTTGGTATGTAGGTGTCGTTCTGGTATATCTCCAGATATCTTTTCATTTTTTCAAATTTTTGGTTTTTAAGGGGTTTTACCCAATAAAAATGGCAAAAAATGAGAAAAATCTTAATTTCTCATAAATGGCTCTAAAGATTTTGATAAAATTTTGCTTACTTGTAGCCCTTAATGTACTATGCAATATGCAAAAAAACTGCATCTTTCTAAAAATTCTCGTTCAGGTAATAATAATAACTTATTTTTGGTGGTTTTCGGCCAAAAAGGGGGTTGTTTTTCAAAATTTTTCAAAACCTTTTTTGTGCATCCATACAGGCCTAATTGACATGTTTGGTGCAAAGTTGTTCGAAATCGATCGAATAGTTTTAATAATAATAATGAAATATTTATTAATTAATCTCATATTTTAATATCACCTCTCCTACCCCTCCTACAATTATGAAGTCACAATGAATCTGAGACAGTATGTGCCAGTTCCTGGTACCGTTTATTAAAGTATAAAGAAGAACATGCTTTTTTTTACGAGGGTAAAAGGTTACATAGCAATATGTAGAGCAAATTTGAGGGCAATATTTTTTCAATTTCCAAAGATATTAACAGTTTAGAAAAAGAAAAAGAAAATGACGGACAATGACGGAAACTAAGCATGTCTTTGCCAATCTTATTTTGTTTCTTCTTATTTTAACCTGTAGAATCGCTGGATAAAGTGTGCGACTTTATTTTCTAGACAATTTGTATTTTTATATAGAATATAGAATATTTTTATATTTAATACATGTTTTTAGAAAATTCGCTTTTGCTCAATATACTACATAAAATGAATTACAAGGAAAATTATAAGATTATACATTAAATATAACTTTATATTATTAAAGGTTCAAATTTGTATTAAATATATTCAAAGCTTCTTCGGCGTCACGGCAAGATGGGCTACCTAATCCCTAACGCGTTCAATCCCTCAAGGTGGCTATAAGGCTTAGGAAGAAATGGATTTTCCCATTAAAATTGTATAAAGCTTTACATCAAGGGATAAAATAGGTACTAGAATAATATTTCAGTCGCAAAAAAATCAGTCTTATACTTTACCACCCAAATATGCAACAAGTCAATGTACTGAAAACACACCACAAGTGATTATTATCGGTGCAAAAAGATTTTAAAACTAAATACAGCGGGCCTTTGATATATGAATGCATCAATGTAGATCAATGTAGATTGAGTAGTGGTAGTTAAAACACGTACATTTCACATTATATGATATTATATTTAGATCTCTATATACAAATTGGGATTTTGGAACGAAGTTCCTTAACGCGGGTTGCATTAGAAGTTAACAAATAGAAAATGTTTTTCGTAATGAAAAAAAGTGTTATCAATTGGTTGCTATGGCAATGGCAAATATAAAATACGAGTAACGGAAAATGCGTTAAAAAATCTAAGGAATAAAACGAAATAACTAATATTAAAATTAAATAATAATTTGTACACATACTTTTTCTATATTCTCGAAAACTACTTAACTAATTTCTCTAAAAAATTCAAAATTTACATATATATTAGTACCGAAATTGTTTAGAGAATAGGTCACTAAAATCAAAGAGATTAAAATTAGGTAGCTACCCCTAAACACTAAAAGTAAATTACAATAATCTCCTAAAAGCTAAATCTTAGATTGTGTAATATTGTTCTTAAGTGATATAAAAAACCATTTACAATTCGATAACTTAAATCAAAGTGATTAAATAGAATAACTACTCCTAAAATTTAATACGTAATAATTAATACACATATTTTTTTTATATAATATGGATATTTAAAAACAACTCAACTAATTTCACTAAAAATTTCACATACTACACATATTGAATTGAATACAGAATATGACCACTACTGTCAGGTATATTAAAATATCTATAATAATATTATAAAAAGGTCATGTTTGTTTGTTTGTATGTAGGGGGTAATCTCTGGAACTTCCGAACCGATTGAAAAAATAGTTTTACTTGTAAAAAGCTACACTATCCCTGAGTAACATAGGCTATAATTCATTTCGAAAAAATTTATTTCAATATTTGTAAATTTAGTCGTAAAAAATTCTTAGGTTAGACTTAAACTAATAAACCAACACATGTACTAACATTTATTACCATAGCAACCAATTGAATAAAATAACAGATAATATAGCTTTTTGCTCCAATATTTCTATTAACAGCTGATTTCAAACTTTGAGCAATGATTTTTGTACTTCTAGCTTTTAGGTTAGGTTTTTAAAGTGTAGACCTGAGCCTTGCTGGTTCCATTAACTATTATTATAACTGCTGTTTTAAAATACAAAAAACAATTTGATTTGAACATTTAACATTATTTGCCATCTTAACTTTGGGGTTATTATTAATCCTATACCTTTATTATAAAGAAAACCTAACATGATTACGTGTATAGAATGTTCGAAAGGGGTTGGCGTGCGGAGCACGCAGGGGCTTCCCCTAGTAAATTATGCAATACTAACTAAACAAGGTACAAAGCTAAATGTGTGTAATATTAGTTGTATAAAAACCATTTGCAATTCGATCACTTTAGTCAAAGTAATGAAGCGGGATAAGTACCCTTAAAATGTAATAATAACTAAAATGGTTAACCTACCCATATAAAATAAATTGTGTTAACAATTAAAACCCATATGTATAATTTCCGCCCATCTGCCAGCCCTGATCATAAGATCTTATTTTAACCACATGTCACTTCAATAGATATTTCTGTATCAAGGCTGCCAAGTTGAGTTTGTCACATGTAATAAAACTTTGACGCCTGAGGCGCAGCCGAAGTCGTTACAGTTTACTGTTGGTTACTGTAAACGTTGCCCCCGTAATACAGACAACTATTTACCTACAGCTGCATTTTAAATTAGTGTTTTAGTTTTTAAAAAAGTTCTGTTTTACCAAACAAAACGTGTTAACAGTAAAATCTAGTTCACATACGTTCTGTATATTCCAGATAGTGTTGTAGTTCCCATGTGTGCCGCCAAGAGCAGCACAACTCTAAGCACAACAATTCAAATTTTCAAAACGTAGCCTACATCAGCCGATTGACTTTGCACAATAGTTTGCAAAGTATTTCTTTACGCACACCGTGCGAGAAAAGTAAAACAAAGAGGTATAATTGCTTCATGTTGAACACATGTTGTTTAGTTTGCGAACTGCTGTGAATGTACAAAAACGCATTTTGTTAAGTAGCTGTAGGGAAAAATATATTTTTCAATACACTCACTAAATATTGTTTTTTATTGATTTAATCCAAGCATATGTTCATGTACTTACTACTAGGGAAAAAACCTGCGTGCTCCTCACGCCAACCCTGTTATAACCTTCTATACACATAATCATGTTATGTTTTCTTTATAATAATGGTGTAGGATTAATAGTAACCCCAAAGCTAAGACGGTAAATAATGTTAAATTTTCAAATCAAATTATTTCGTATATTTTGTAACAGCAGTTATAACAAAGGTTAAAAGAACCAGCAACACTCAGGTTAACTCAGGTCAACACTTTAATAAAAACCTAACCTAAAAGATAGAAATACAAATAATTGCTTTAAATTTTGAAACCCGGTGTTAATGGAAATATTAGAGCTAACAGCTGTTTTATCTGTTATTATATTCAATTGTTTGCTATGGTAATAAATACATGTGATGATTCATCAGTCTAGGCCTAACATAAGAACTCTTTCCGACTAAATTTACAACAATTTTGAAATAAATGTTTTTTTATATAAAAATAAATTATAGCCTGTGTTACTCAGGGATAGTGTAGCTTTGTATTATTAAAACTATTTTTTCAATAGGTTCAGTGGTTCCGGAGATTACCCCCTACATACAAACAAACAAATTTCACCTCTTTATAATATTATAGTATAGATTAGTGTAGAAAATCTAACGAAGCATTGCAGGGTCCACTAGTTCATTAAATAAAATCCTTTAGTATACATGAGAACATACAATCATACAGGTGCATTAGTACAACATAATGATTTGTACATATTGCAGAAACATTATAAAGTCCCACGAGAGGCATTACCTGCTTGAAATCCTGGATCGTCGCATAGAAACTTAAACGTATGCCTTGCTCCAGCAGTGTGGTCTTCCAGCATCTTTCTGTCTCTGTCTCCCAAGCACTCTTTGGAGTATTGGTCTATGCATCCCATGCCAGTCTTAAAAGCACTTTAAAATATTAAAACAGCGTTACAAAATTGGTAGTTAGTGTTACCAACTTAAAGAATAAATTGCTTTACATGTTTTAATAATTTAATTTGGTATTTATGTCTCATAGTTCCCTGTTGTTTGATTTCAGAATTTTACTAACAAAACTAATACATAATACAGTAAATATTCCGGGTAACAGATAAAAAGTGATGGCCATCAATGTGAGTACAGTACAAGGCATTTGTTTTAGCCCAATAATGTGTCTGTTTAATAAAACATGAGCAAAAGCTTTTAGCATTAATTTAGTCTTAGCTTTAGCTTTCACTATTAAGTCAAAGCTTTTAGTCTTAGCACTTGGTTAAAGTGAGGTGAATAACCTTTACCTAAGGCTAGTTATCAAAAGCTGACAATTTTTAGCCAAAGCTTAAAATCTGTCATATGTTTTAAGTTATAGCTTTTGCTTATTTTCATTCAACAGACACCTTATTCTCATTTGTTTTTTGAACTCACGTTATAGCTCATAACGTGTAATCGAGAGGAGAATGGGCGAGACCGGCAATATGGCAGCATTATTTATGTATCCTTAATTAATTTATAATTATAAACCTCTCGCAAATACAAACTATACAGGTCCAGTTAAAATAAAAACCAAACAAGGATGTTATAACTACTCTTTAACAGTGTTGATTTTGACTAGGGAAGAGCATCGATAGTTACACCATCGATGTTAAAATGTTAAAATCGATAGCAAACATCGATGTGACAATTATCGACCTGTAAACATTGATGTATTATATTTAAAAAAAGTAATCACTTCAGAAAACCTATTAATCTTTTTTTAGTTAAAGGAAGGTTGATTTCCATTGCTTCTTAGTTTTGACACTGCTACGCAAATTTCGTACTCCTATGCTAAGAGCTGACCTTTTATTTTTTATATTTATAGCCTAAATGAGTAGAATTACTTTATTTTTTATTTTTGAACCTTTATAGGTAATAATCACAATTTTTTTAAAGCGGACGCACATGTGGTTCATAACACATAGCCTTAAAATTGGCGTGCGAAGCACGCAATGCTCTGTATATCGAAATCTCTCCCAATCATGAGGTTAGCGTGCGAAGCTCGAAGTGCATTGTGTATTGAAAATTCTTCCAATACCGGGGTTGGCTTGCGAAGCACGCAATCTATTGTGTATTGAAAATGCTGCCAACACTGAGGTTGGCGTGCGAAGCACGCAATGCATTGTTGAAAACTCTCCCAATACCGTCGTTGGCGTGCGAAGCACGCAATGCATTGTGTAATTAAAATGCAACCAATACAGGGGTTGGCGTGCGAAGCACTGTTCCTCGGACGATTCTCATAGTGTTCAGTGTCAAGCTGACATGTCTGTGCGTCCTTAGCAGTGAAAGTGTTAACTAATCAATACAAAACGTAAATATTGCATTTATATATAATGTTGACTTCTTATGAAAACAAGTTTCTGTTCTTAATAATGTCGAACTCATTATGTCGATTCATTTATCAAAATAAATTCACAAAAAATACGGTAAATATTAAAAAAACATCGATGTCGGGGAGAATCATCGACGTAGCAAAATTATCGGTTGATTTCCATCGATGTAAAAAACATCGATCATCGAGATGAAAAAATCGATGTTTTGAAATCATCGGCCATCCATGGTCGACCCTAGGAGTAAAAGTGTGTTTATTTATAAAAACAAAATTTGTCTTTTTCAAATTGGTTTCAACTTCTTTACTTTGCTCCGCGTGACCATTAAAATTACAAACAATACTTTGAGCATTACGTAGAGATGTGTAGGTCCTGGTATTTTAAGGAATCGGATCCGAATCTACATCCAGCTCTTCGGACTTACATCCCGGATCCGTGTCCGACGGACCTGTACGGGTTCGGAGTGTTTTGCGGACATGAATCACATGCAAAACCCAATCCAGTCCAGTCTGCACTGCAACCAGGCTAGGAATATGTTTTGCTGCGTGAAATTTACAAATATTAATTGAATTACTATTTAGACGTCTGCTGATATGATTGCATTATTGTAGGCTTTATAAATGTTTTTGTTTAATTCAAGTCGTGAATAAATAAATAACGTAATTTAGGCCTACATAATGTTTTTATTGAGATAACATTTGTATGCTAGATAAAATATTGTTTTACAATATCAACTAAGCTGTAGGTAATAATTGATGAAATAAAATAAATATATAATAAAACAATGATATTATTATTACAAATTAACGATGTCGTGGCATGACATGAATCAGTCAAAAACAAAGAAAATTAAACTGGTCAGTCGGAACTGGAATGAACACGGTGTGGAATGGCAGAAAGAGAGATGCCTGCGTTAAAAGAATACGTGTCCGACTCACACTCGGACCTACATTTATCAGTTCCGGCGGCGGCGGATACAGGTCCGCGCGAACCCGTATATATCAGGGCCTGCCCATCTCTACAAGAGAGACGAGAATAAAGAAAAGGAGAAACAACCTTGCAGAGGAAAACACAAAGAGGTTATAAACTAAAGCCTTTATTGCAGTAATTCACTACTTCTTCAAAATGTCAACCGATTCAATAATCAGACGACTTTTTTATGGTACTGGTAACAAAGTATTTTGTTGTACCCGTACCAATAAACGGTACCAGATAACTGCTACATACTTTCTCCCAGTTGAAACTTTATACCTTCCCAAGAGTAGCATAGGAGGTGGTTATTTAGAATTTGCAAAGTAGGACATACCATGGAAAATATTAGATGCATGTAACACACATCCATATTATATTATTATTATTAAAACTATTCGACCGATTTCGATCAAATTTGCACCAAACATGTCAATTAGGCCTGTGTAGATGCACGAAAAAAGGTTTTGACATCTTTTGAAAAACAACCCCCTTTTTGGCCAAAAAACCCCAAAATCAGTTAAATTATAATTATTACCTAAACGATAATTTTTAGAAAGAAGCGGTTTTTGCATATGGTAGGGTACATTAAGGGCTACAAATAAGAAAAATTTTATCAAAATATTTACAGCCGTTTTTGATAAATTTTGATTTTTCTCGTTTTTTGCCATTTTTGAAAAAAAGGATACAGGCAGGAGATATTCCAGAACTACACCTTCATACCAAATTTCATCAAAATCGGACCTTTGGTATGGTCTCCAGCTCTGTACACATCCTAACAGACACACGGACGGACATCACCAAAAAACACTTTTTTATGTTCGGGAAGCACAAAAACAAATAATTCCACTAAAAAAATTTTTGGGTTCAGGGAGCACCAACACCGATAATTCCACTAAACAATTTTTTGGGGTTCAGGGAGCACCAAAACAGGTAATTCCACTAAAAATTCAAATTCGAAAATTTTGACGAAGACAATACTTTCTCCATACACTACGTATAGGAGGGAGAAAGTAAAAAGTATCGTAACAGTGCATCGCGGTGCTTTAAAGTTACAACAATTGAAAAGGTTCAGCTGCTTTCCAACTGATAGCAGCACTGTCGCGCTACAATTAAATCGCGTGTAAAATCCGCAGGAATATTTATCATTTAGTTTAGTTAGTTAAGTGTCCCTATGATTACGGTGCAGTATGATAAAAAGTATAGTTTATAACTTGCACCTAAATGGTTTTTCTGCTTGATCTCTTTTTTATGTGATCGGCGTTGCCTCGCACCTTAACCATCACCTTTAGGAAATAGTGATGATATATACTATTATTAAATAACTCAAGTTCAGTTCACCTGCAAGAAGCGTCTACGTCCTTTTTTGAACTCGGAATGCCTCTGAGTTCCGACTCTTCAAGAATGGGCGGCAGTTTCCCCAAACAGTTGTCCAAGTACATGCGATTCTTGCATTTGTCCATCGACTCGATACCATTCTGTGTTGGGTCTGTCGTATTGTCGGCAGTCGCAAACGGCACCACTAAAATGAATCGCATAAAATTAATATACTTAATATAGTGCAACCAATCTGTACATGCAACCTAAATTGTAACGTGTGATAATCATAAAGGTAAACTATTTAGTGAAAAACTATTTCTGAATTGACCGCAGCTCTCAAAGCGGCAGAGCTGTGCACTACTAGCGTTGAATTTGTGTGCGTTTCATTCTTCCGCTAGCAAATTTAGGGCAGCTTCATAAAGGCGGAAACTAGAGGGTTACAGACGTAACCCTGACTGTAAACGTACTGAAATACGTATGCGTGGCAATGTATTTGAGTGTGTTATTAAACACGGCTTTCTCTCACATTCAAAATGGACGGATATATTATTTGTCTAGTATTCCTCCGCGAGAAACAAGTTGATGCGGTTACCACCAGAGTGCATGCTAAACATTCGAGTAGGAACACAAATTGGGCGCGTAAATGTATTCTATAGCCCTGGCGAAAATGTTTCCACAATAAAGCAGATTTTGTCGTCATAAATTATAAAAAAATATTACTTTTACTAAAAAGTTATAAAATTATAAAAAAATTACTTTTATTTAAAAGATAATTAAACTTCGAATGTGCTTAGCTTTTTACATATTTGTTATTCGCATTATTGTATAAGAAAAAAATTAAATAGTGTGCTTAAGACCACACGTTGGAAGTGATAACTTCTATGACCAATTTATATTTTTTTGTCCGTACTAATATTAGAGGAGGAGGAATAAGGATAAAATAATTTAAAACATTAATGACTTTGCTGACTTTGGTATTTAATATACATATAACACAAATATCATATATATATATACATACATACTATATCTCGAGCGGTGACGGTCGCGAGTTTGATGCTTTTTCCTCTCCCAATAAGAAGTGCTATGTAGTATATTCGCGTTGCGTACATATATATATATATATATATATATAGATACATACTATATCTCGAGCGGTGACGGTCGCGAGTTTGATGCTTTTTCCTCTCCCAATAAGAAGTGCTATGTAGTATATTCGCGTTGCGTACATACATATATATATATATATATATATATAATACATACTATATCTCGAGTGGTAACGGTCGCGAATTCAATGCTTTTTCCCCAAGCAAAAAGTGCCCAACGCCGCTAAAGAAGTTTTCACTTCAAAAATCTGGTAATTGGTTGACCGTGCAGGCCAACCATAGAACTTCCCGCTTAGTTTGAATTTTAAACGCTTAAAAATGAGTTTATTTGTTAAAATGCCAAAAAACGAAAATTTGTGAATTTTTAAACAACGATAACTTTTGAATGCGTCGTTCGATTTTCATTTTTAAAAAAGCATTCTACGCAGTTTTTAAAGCACAAAAAATGTATACATGGTTTTATTATGATTTTTTCGCACGCTTTAAAGTTATTTTTAAAAAACATAAAAATTCCAAAAAAATTTAGGTTATTTTTTTAAATTTCTTCGGATTGGCTCGATGGATTAACTCTCAAATCTAATCAGATCTAAGTTTTGATACACCCTTTCGAATGACATGTCGTAGAATTCAATCGGTTGATTCGTTTTTGAGAAACTGTACGACAAAAATTTATTTACACACATACATCCACCCTCACACACACACACACCCCCACACACACGGTCGGACACCTCGGCGGGAATAGTCAGAATGGCTTCCTGGGACCTCAAAACGTGGAGATTTAATGAAAACTCGACTTTCGAAAATCGGACCGAAATCAATAACTTCCCTTTATTGGTAGCGGGAAGTTAAAAATCGCAAACTTTGATCTTGAGTTAAGTCAAAGAATTAATTTAGTTCAAAACAAATTTAAAAACTAAACGATATCCACATTTGGACAGTTCTAACCTTTAAAACGACATATTCAGAATAATTACCTGATCATTATTACTCCAGTAATCTTGTCACGCGTTTAACATGGCTCTTATGGGAGTTGAAATTCAAGATGGAAGCCGGGTCTGCCGAGAATTAAATATATGTTAACTATAGTAGAACTCCAGTTATCAGAATCATTTGGGAGCGGACCACATTCGGATAATCAAAAATTCGGATAGTTGGATTTTCCTCTAAAAAAGGTTCTACTTCAATCTTTTCGGGATTGGCTTCGCGTTTACGCGACTGGAGTAAACTATCCGCACATACTACGGTCCCGTATACACGTTTTATAACTTTAACGTTTGAGTACTATCATCGCGTTAACACGTTCACTGCTAAGGACGCACATGTGAGCTTGACACTGGACACTATGAGAAACGGCCTACGCACAGTGCATAGCGTGCTTCGCACGTCAAACCCCCGTTTAGGGAGTATTTTCAATACGCAATGCACTGCGTGCTTCGCACTCCAACCTCCGTATTGGGAGAATTTCTAATACACAATGCATTGCGTGCTTCGCACTCCAACCTGCATATTGAGAGAATTTTCAATACACAATGCATTGCGTGCTTCGCACCCCAACCCCTATTTTGGGAGTATTTTCAGTAAACAATGCATTGTGTGCTTCGCACGCCATTCCCCGTATTGGAAGAATTTTCATTACACGGCGAATTGGGAGTATTTTCAATACATAGAGCTTTGAAAATCGCAGTTCATTCCCGTCTTAATTTTTTTTTTTTCTGAAATTCTGATAGCGATTAGGATAGTCATCGATTCGGATAATTGGAGGTTTACTGTATATAGGAAGGAAGTATAAAATATTAAAGGAGTGCAATATATATTAATTGTAATTATGTTTCGTGTAACGAACGACTTTATGTTTTCTTACAAAAACCGATGAACATCCTCCGGACTTTATCTTTGTAAACGCGTGCACTGTTCAACGAATAGGCTTTGTGTATATAATCGAACTAAACGTTTTTCTTTTCCAACGTTTATTCCATTCGAACCGATAGAATCTTTGATCTGAGGCAGCGGTCATAAACTTGACGATTCGTCCTGATATATTACAACGATCTGTGCACTAAATGGAAAACCTTTTATCGTTTATCGATGTAGGAAACGTAAAAACATTCAATTTATATGCTCGATATTGCTCCAGGGAAATGAAACATGTTAGTTAGAAATTGCAAAAACAATCTGACTAGTTATAAAATAAAGTCATAGAACAGGGAATAGACAAAAGAAATGTTTTTTTTAAATGAGTACTGTTTTGAAAATAATTACTCTTCAATTTCTTAAGATCAAATTTGTTTAAAACTTTACTAAAACAATCTTTTTTATATAACTGACACAATTTAACTTCTACTGAAACTTTTTTTAACTTACGCTAAGTTAAGTCAATTAATACATTTGCATTATTCTTTTGAAGTGTAAACGTCTCTATTCGCACCTCGTATAAAAATTGTGGGCGGTGAATCGCATTTTACCGTCACCCTCTACTATATATAGTACACATGTGTTTATAGCAGAGTATATAGTTTACTGGGTAATACCTCTGAAGTGGATATTGTGCTTCCTCATTTCGTAAGTTGTGTTAAAATAGTTTACTTTATTATAACTCTGAAATGGATATTGTGCTTCCTCATTTCATAAATCGCCATAGAAGTTTACACTTTTACCGTGTGGTCTTAAACACCCCTGCATTTTTTATTTTAAAATGTTATTCAGGAAGGAACGGAGAATAGTGAAAATAAAGAAAAAACGTTAATTTAAACATATGTTCGGAAATGCTTCGTTTTCTAGCTATCCACCAATTTTCTGTTTTACAAAGTACTTAATATCTTTGGTTGTAGGAAATATTTTGAACGCAATTTTTTTATAAATATTTTGTAAGACATCTTTTACACATGCACATAAAACTAAAATGTTTTTTCATACATTTAAAAAATTACGGCCGATTAAAATGTTTAATGTAAGATATCTGAAGAACCACTAACTTTACGGAAAAGTTCATAAAACCAAAAAAAATAATTTTTTTTAATGACACTCATAACGGGTTTTTGTTATTTCTGAAACTTAAAAGGTAACCGAGTTATTGGATGAAAACTAAAAATGTTGTATTTTGGTAGAAATTTATTAATTTCCTAGGTTGGCAGTACTAACATTAATGCGAGTGTATGTCGGTTACGTACGTATGTGAATAAAACTATTATAACAAAACATCCTGATTTCAGGTATCATCTGTAATACAAGCTTAGATTATACTTTGGGTTATGTGTACAACTTCAATCGATAATATAGAACATAGAATAATGTCTTTTGAAGTTGATTTTTAATAAGAGTTTTACAACTAATGTTGGCTATAATTCGTTATTTGCTTTGATTTAAGCATAGTTTAATTTTCAATAATATTTCCTTTGAGGTTTATAAAATCAATATAAATACAGTACAACCTTTTATAATAAATATATTCATTTATAGCCTACACATTTTTAAAGAAGAGATTATAATTCGTTTAAATTCGGAAATATTCGTGTAACATACAGAGTGTTCATAAAGTCCCTTTAACTTCCTTTTTTATATCTGTTATTGAAAATAAGGTAACAAAACTTTGTATATATCTTGTGTTGTTGCATAACGGGAATTTTTTTTTTGACATATCTGAACCTTTATGAATTTGGGGGACTTGATGGGGGTAGGGGTATTGGGGGTATTGGAAAATGATATTCTTATCAGAGCATCAAAGCAGGTTATTAATTTATTAATATTATAAATAAGTAGGTTGCATGTTATTTTCCAGAACTGTGATTGCGCCATCGTGTTTCTCTTTTAATAAGCTTTTCGATGGTGTATTACATGACTACCTTTATATTTGAAATTCGTAACCCCACCAAAATCACACAGGGTCAGATATCAATTAAAAGATAATATATTTACCTTTATCTTATATATAAAATTCTCGTGTCACAATGTTCGTTCCCGTACTCCTCCGAAACGGCTTGACCGATTCTCATGAAATTTTGTGAGTATATTTAGTAGGTCTGAGAATCGGCTAACATCTATTTTTCATACCCCTTAGTGATAAGGGCTACGCCCCAGTGGCCCTCAAAGTTTCAATGTTAATCTTATGGAAGGTCAATCTTAAGGAAGAAGAAGAAAGATTTCTTTTGATTTTATCATGGGCACAAAAAACAGCTGTTCGTATGAAAAGCTTAAAACAGCTGATTTTGATCAACAACTGATTTGGATCAAAAACTGAATATAATTTTAGGTTAGGCCTACAATGAACATTTTTTTTTTTTACAATGAACTAAAACACTTAGGCTAATTATTAGTATCAAGTTGATTTGTCTATCCGTGCAAAGCCGGGTCGGGCCAGCTAGTTTTGATATAAAATCATGTATATAAATAAACACATTTACCAGTTAAAATTCCCTCAGCATAGTTATGTAGCCCTAGATAAAGATTGTTGTTTTTAAATAGTATTTTTATAAACGACTATTGGAAACATCTGCGTGCTCCGCACGCCAACCCCGTTGGAACCTTCTGGACACATAATCATGTTGTCTTTTCTTTATAATAAGTGTGTATCATTAATAATAACCCAAAAGCTAAGATGATAAATAATGTTAAACGTTCTAATCAAATTAGTTTGTGTATTTCATAACAGCAGTTATAATAAAGGTTAAAAGAACCAGCAAGGCTCAGGTCTACACTTTAATAAAAACGTAACTTAAAGTTAGAAATACAAATGATTGCTTCAAAGTTTGAAATCAGCTGTTTCTAAAGGTAATAAATGTAAATATAAGTGTTGGTTCATCAGTCTAGGCCTAGCCTAAGATTTTTTCCGACTGATTTTACAAATATTGAAATAAAAAATGTTTTTTTATGAAAATGAATTATAGCCTATGTTACTCAGGGATTGTGTAGCTTTTTATTAGTAAAACAATTTTTTCCATCATTTTAGTAGTTCCACAGTTTACCCCCTACTTACAAACAAAAAAACAAGCAAAAAATGTATACCTCTTTATACAGATATAGATGTATTTCTTGTGTGTATATATCTGACAACAATGTTTAAATTTTCCTAAGGAGATGGCTATTCCTAGAGTGAGTGTCCCCCATTGCATGCCTCCAAATGATTTACTGCGTCCAATAAGTCAGGACCATCTGCTTTCCCACTTAACGCGTCCATGTTAAGGAATACCAACGTTCGCCTTATTTGACTTTTTCCCTCCTTTTGTAGTTTCTATATATATATATATATATAATTTTTTTACTAAATATGTGATCAAATTTTTACAAAATACATGTTTTTTATAACGTTGAAAACATTTTTTATTTGATATAGTTGCCATTATCACTCCTAACCGAGATATATAAATGGTTTTAGTCGAAACAATAATTTTATAATATTTTTGTTGCAAACGGCAAAGCAGCGTAAGCAATATGAGCTTCAACTCCAAGACGACTGGGCCGCTCCACTTCCCTCAAGACCAGTCAATGTTGTCTATTATTATCGAATAATAGACGAGTTCAAATTTGGGAAGTATTTAGTATGTTACGATTTTCACTTGTACCAAGCACCAAGGACTTATGTTTTTAATTTAAAAAACTTCGTCCGTTAAACATTTTTAGCGTGTGACATTACGAAATCCGTTAACTTTACTAAACAAAAATTACAAAGGACAAATATTTATATTTATAACCGGCTGATAAAATGGCTTTTTGTAGTTTCTGTATTTCAAAAGATAAACCGAGTTATTGACAAAAACCTGCAAACATAATGTCTTGGTAATAAATAGTCTACAACGTTCAAAATAATCCTAAGACCAACATTTCAGAGCATGGATTTTCTCATATTTCTTAAAACTATGTGCATTTAAACACATTTTGGTTTTAGGCTA
The DNA here is from genome assembly GCA_018207615.1 of Philaenus spumarius. Lineage (NCBI taxonomy): Eukaryota > Metazoa > Arthropoda > Insecta > Hemiptera > Aphrophoridae > Philaenus > Philaenus spumarius. Next base: position 31,544 of record JAGFPH010001727.1, read on the forward strand.
ATTAATTTTGGTTGTTGCAGACAATTACCAAGAAATAATGTTTTCCGTTTTTTGTCAATAACTCGATTATTTTTGTCTTACAGAAACGCGTAAGAGATATTTAGTATGTCTTTAAAAAAGAAAAATATTTTGTAAATTGTAAATTGTTTGTTACGTCAATGGTTTTCAAAATATTCTTCTTTAAACATTCACAACAGCCGCTCTTTTGAAAATTATAATAACACATTATTGGTGTTTGGTGAATCGTTACATACAAAAAGCTTACACCAATCTTAAACTCAATTTCTTATATATTTCTTTAGTTACAGTGAGTTTTTGTAAAAAAAAAAACAAAATGGCGGATTACTTGCTACTGACGAATTCGAAAAACAGACACTAAATATTTTTCATTTGTTCAATGCATACAATCCGTTCCTGTATAGTACGCTAAAGAGTTTGTGACAACCTTACGTATATGTCGCTTATCTAAGGCCTGTATTACACTGTAAAATATCTTTTATAAAAGTTATTTGACAAAGATCTTTGATAATGTAATAGGCCATCTTTTATAACATTTCTTTTATAAAATGTAACAGGTTGGCATTACCTTTTATAAAAGTTGATGAGATAGGTACAAGATTTGAATTGTTGAAGTTATTGAGCTAAATAACGAAATGGCTAAGAGTACACTTGGACTGTAATACAACAGAATTGTTTAATTACGAATATGAATTACATGAAAATCTGTACAACCCAAAACATTCAGAGTATAAAAATAGAAACAAAAGACAAGAACTTCATCAAAACATTGCAGATTCTATAAACATCGTGAAACCTGGTTGTACAGTTCGAGACATAAAAAAAATAAATGGACTTAGAAGCCAATTTTTGACTTTCAAAAGAAGTGATAATAACGTGATAGCACTCAGTGTAGTTGCAAAAGTATAGAATTCTTCATCATCCATTTTAATTTCGTCAGTAAAAAAATTTAAAAAAGCCTAAATAAAAATTCTGTAGTTGTTCAGCAATAAAAAGCGCCTTCTTTTGACATAGATATTTGACGTAGTGTAATACAGGTCCAAAATGTTTTATAAAAGAATCTTCAAATCTTTTATAAAAAATATTTTATAAAATAATTTACGGGCATAATGTATTTTTGGTCGATACGCACAAACGATCGATACTTAAGAAGTAATGATCGACTAATAAAGCAGTAATCGCTTGAAACAGTCGACCCAACCTCAAAACAGTAAACGTGTTATCATGAAGGCTACTTGAATACTTATCTCACAGCTGTATAGATTGCAGTGTGTAAATGTTAAAGTTAATTTCGTCCTGACAATTTAATCATGTAAAACAGCATCAAAAATAATCTATCTCTGTAATGTCTATTACCTGTCCATTAAGTACTTATACAATTTCATTGGCGAATTTCCATAGGAAAAATAAGCTACTGCAGTGGCCCTTATGGTAAGACCCGAGGTCGGGAGTAGCAAATAAGCACCAATCATGGTCCCCAGTACACCTTTTTTGGAGTCATAAAAAATCTTATATCTATATATATAAAAGCAAAATACCACTCGCTCACTCATGAGTGCACTCATCACGTTTTCTCAAAAACTGAAGAACGGATTGAAATAAAATTTGGTAGGTAGCTTCCTCTAGAGCCATAGGTGCTCACTAATAAAGGGTTTGAAAAAAATTTAAATTTTAGGGGGGATTGGGGGGATCAAAGTTATTAAAAAACGATTTCTTCAAATCTAAAGAACGGCATCGAATGAAATTTTATATGTAGCTACCTCTAGGGCTATAAGTGTTCACTAAAAAAGGGTTTAAAAAAATTAGAAATTTTAGGGGGGTTTGGGGGGTAAAAATGACTAAATCACGATTTATCCAAAATTACCGAACAGATTGGAATGAAATTTGGTATGTAGCTTCCTCTAGGGCCATAGGCGCTCGCTAAGAAAGGGTTTAAAAATATTCGAAATTTTATAGGGGTTTGGGGGGATCAAAGAAATTAAATCACGATTTCTTCAAAACTACCAAACGGATTGGAATGGAATTTGGTATGTAGCTTCCTCTAGGGCCATATTTGCTTACTAAGAAAGGGTTTGAAAAATTTAGACATTTTAGAAGGGGTATGGGGGGATCAAAGTTACTAAAATCATAATTTCAGATCTTTTATTATTATGACAATAGTGCTTTTATTATTTAAGATCTATATATATGAAAGCCAAATACCACTCACTGACTGAACACTTAAAAAGAATACAATTACGTTAAAAAGACTGAAAATACCAACCACCACGGGTCAGCTAGTATATGTACATAAGTGTTCGCACTCTAGCGGCCGCATTTTTAAGTCCGATTTGGTTCAAATTTGGTACACATGTTGGTTGTCTACGTCGCTCGGACGAGTTCGTTATCCAAAAATTCCAACTTTTTTGACCGGAAGTAACTAATTTTTAGGAATTTTCCTATCAGAATGAATTTTGTTTTTGAGTTTTTTCTACAAACATAAAATTAGGACGTTATTCTGCACATTTTGTTTTTTTACGAGACCTTATAGCTCGCTTGGTTTCCCCAAAATCGATCAAAACGTAAATTACCATAGAAGTACCCGGTTCAAAGGCCATGTGGTGGATTCTACCGTGTGGTTGGCGTGCGAAGCACGCAATGCGTTGTGTATTGAAGATACTCAAAATATGCGGAATGGCGTGTTAAGCACGCAATGCATTGTGTATTGACGATACTCCCAATATGCGGAATGGCGTGCGAACCATTTTTCGGCTATTCAGCACCGTCGTGAATGGACCTATTTCCCAAATTGTTTGTTGAAACCCTAAAACATAGGCCTATAAACTTAATTTTGGAAATTTTCTCAACTCAAGTCAGCGGTTCAACTGCCTGGTCGAATTATTCTACATCTCAGTTACCTAATTAACGAAATCACTCTCTCTAAAACACTGTAAAATTAAACTCGCTAATTTACTCAGTCATTTATCAGTGTTCTGAATACAAATGTATCTGGGCATTACGGTCGGCTTAAAGTAATTTGTACAACGCAAAGTGTAATCGGAGCTTTACTCCAGCTGGAAGATTTACATTTGACGTAATGAAATTGACAGTACTAATTCAATCTGAGTTTTACTGTTAGGTCGTACCGCAAGTGGGTTCCAGTAAAAGGGATAATTAAACAGAATACACTACTAAATCCCACCGATCTTTGAAACATTGGAACTGTTTGTATAGTAATTTTACTAACAATCACTACATCATAATAGGTAATTGTATTCTTGATGTCGTTACAACTAATCCAATTTATTTTATGTAGCAAATAATTGTTATTCACCATTAAAAATATTGATTACTAATTATTAGATTAAGGACTTTATCGTCGCTAAACGACTGTCGCTTCGGCTATTCGTCCATTTTATGGTGTTTAACTGTTACAAGCCGCTTGAACACACACTTTGAAATATCCTCAACAGACATGGCTACAAGGTCTCTTATAAAACAAAAAATAATTTGAAGGGTTACTTAAGTAATACAAACAAAATAAGAGACAAATTTGAAGGCTCAGGAGTATATCAGTTATCATGTCGCGATTGTCCAAAAATATATATAGGGCATACAGGAAGATCTTTTAAGAAAAGATTTAAATAACACCTTCCATCAGCCAAACAAAGTGCGAACCTCACAAAAACCGAGTCTAAATTTGCCGAACATATCATCCAGAATGACCATGGTTACTCCAGCATACATAGACGGTACCCTCGAAATATTACATTTTTAAATTCCTTAATTTATTAAGGGTTTATTATTTAGTTTTAAGAAAAGTATAACAATCAACTTTTTTAATAAATTTTCACCCCTTTGCAGCACGCGACAAAATGTCAATCTATGATACTTTGTTTTATATATGTTGTAAGAAATAAATGTACAAATGTTCAGCTCGATAACTTTAAGGAAAATGTAACAATTCATTTTTATTGTTTTGGGGGTTGTTATCACATTTTCACCCAGTAGCAGCACGCGACAAAATGCAAATCTGGTTAATGTTTTCTATGTATCTTGTAAGAGATAATTGTACAAAATTTCAGCTCTCTAGTTTTAAGGTAAGTATAACAATTAATTTGTAATGTTTTAGGGGGTTTTTTAACCCTTAAATCTAAATTAATTCTAGCCTATGTTACTCAAGGATAGTGTAGCTTTTTACTGTATTAGTAAAACAATTTATTCAATTGGTTCAGCAGTTCCAGAAATTACCCCCTACATACAAACAAATAAACAAACAAATTTTACCTTCTTATAATATTATTAATAATAACCCACAAAGTTAAGATGGTAAATAATGTTCAATGTTCAAATAAAATTATTTCATGTGTTTTATAACAGTAGTTAAAAGTTAAAAGAACCAGAAATGCTCAGGACTACACTTTTATAAAAACCTAACCTTAAAGTTAGAAATTTAAATAATTGCTTCAAAGTTTGAAATCAGCTGTTTTATCTGTTATTTTATTTAATTGGTTGCAATGCTAATGTAAATACATGTGAAAATTCATCAGTCTAGGCCTAACCTAAGATTTTTTCCGAATACATTTACAAATATTGAAATAAAAAAGGCTTTCATCAAATTGTGTTATAGCCAATGTTACTCAGGGAAGGTGTAGCTTTTTATTAGTAAAACTATTTTTTCAATCGGTTCAATAGTTTCAGAGATTACGACCTATATACAACCAAACAAACAAATGTTACCTCTTTATAATATTAATATATTATTTGATAATAGTTTTCGATTGTTATGATGTTTTCCATCTCAACAATTTTCACAGCCATAACAGATTTATCTGGCCTATTCTACTTTAAATGAGAATAATTGTCTGTAATTCTTGTCTATATATTTCTTCGGACACATTTCACAGTGTATACAATAAATTCCAGATTTTTTCTGTTCTTGAATTTTATCTTCAGGATTACCAAACATTTAACAAGATTATTCTCAGCTGACAAAGGTACGTGTAAATTTGGATATTTCGCTAGCGATTTTTGTACAATGAACTCCTATAAAGCGAGTTATGTGAGTAACATATAAAATAACAGCTGATTTCAAACATCATCTGTAAACCAGCTGAAGATTATAGTTTGGGGTTATGTTTACAACTTCAATAGTTATAATGTCTTGTGAAGTTGATTTTTTTTAAATGTGAGTTATAGAACTAATGAATGCTATAATATACTAATAATATTTGTTCTGAGGTTATAAACTATATACAAATACAACCTTTCATCATCAATACATTCGTTTATACAAATTTAGAAAAGAAATAGGACTACCTATTCGTTTAACAGCTGATTTCACCCATCATCTGTAATACTTAAACAAACCCAGTGTAGATTACAGTTTGGGGCTATGTTTAGGTAGGCCTAGATAAGTAAGCCTTAATGTTGTTTGTAAATAGTTTGTTTTTTAAATTGCATATTTCTAATGTGTATCTAATAAACCAAAACACGTTTACTTGCAACCAATTTTGCAAATTCTTTACAACCAACAATGTTTTTAGATTAGGTAAAAGAAAACTAAAGACGTACTGTCTCTATTATTAGTCAAACATCTCATGTTTTATATTACATTGTTTCCTTTAGTTATTAATATCAAAATTCATATGTAGTTTTGATTATTGATTATTTAAATATAAATTATGAATCTAAAATGCTGGGCGAAATTGAATTATTGGGGTTGGTCGTGTCTATTTAGATCTCTGTCTTACCTAATTTAATCAATGTATAGGACACCAATTTCTGTGAAAATTTATATTTATACCTGATGAGTATACAATAATCTGTTTGCGTTGACTTCGCTATGGGTCGGCGCTAGGGTTTGCGAACGAAGCGAACAGAGGCAGAGTCGCTAGGAAACTATATTTTGTCTGTGGAATAAATTTTAAACAATGTTGTAATACTTATGAAACCATTTTTTACGGTTAGTCAACTTCCTACCACGTATTTAATGGTTTTTAATGTTTTACTTTCTCACTATACTATAAAGAAAGTATAGTGATCGCAAAAAAAATCGATGTTGAAATTTTTGTGGAAATATCCGTTTTGGGACCCCCTGAGTCAAAAAAAGTGTTTTTTTCAAAATGTCTGTCTGTACGTCTGTATGTATACAAATCTAGATCGAAAACTGTTCGATCGATTTCGAACAAATTTGCCCCAAACATGTCAATCAGGCCTATATAAATGCACGAAAAGGATTTTGAAATATTTTGAAAAACAAACCCCTTTTTGGCCAAAATACCCAACCAAAAAATCACCTATTTTTTATAATAAAACGGTTCTAACGATTTTGATCGAATTTGGCTTATTTGTAGCCCTTGATGTACCCTACCATATGCAGAAAACCTTATATTTCTAAAAATTCTTGTTTAGCTAATAATAATAATAATAATAACTGATTTTTGGGGGTTGTTTTTCAAATTTTTAGAAAAACCTTTTTTTGTGCATCTATACAGGCCTAATAGACGTGTTTTGTGCAAATTTGTTCGAAATCGATCGAACAATTTTCTCCCTTGCTAATAATAATAATATTTATTAGTTAATCTCTTACTCTAATAAATCACCTCTCCTACCCCACCTACAATTATGAAGTCACAGTGAATCTGTTTAATAGTTTAAATATGTTTGTGAGAAAGTATGTGCCAGCTTCTGGTACCGTTTATTGTGTAATGCAATCTGTATTGTTGGCAGTTTCTAATCAAAGCGCGTCAGTGTAAAATCAAATATGTATCCAGGCTGGTGCTAATGTTAGTCTTTACTCTGTTTAGAATGCGAGACATGGAAGTAGTTTAAATCTTGTCAATGCTTCTATATTGTGTCGTGTTAAATCTATAATGTAACGAGGATGGTTACATCGAAGATTCAACACACGAATTTTAAAATCCATTTTTACTTTCTCCCCCTATACGTAGTATATGGAGAAAGTATTGTTTTCGTCCAAATTTTCGAATTTGAATTTTTAGTATAATTATTTGTTTTGGTGTTTCCTGAACCCAAAAAAGTGGTTTTTCGTCATGTCTGAACGTGTGTCTGTAAGGATGTGTACAGAGCTAGAGACCATACCAACGGTCCGATTTTGATGAAATTTGGTATGTAGGTGTAGTTCTGAAATATCTCCAGGCGTTTTTTTTCCATTTTTTCGAATTTTTTATTTTTAAGGGGTTTTACCCCCCAAAAACGGCCAAAAACGAGAAAAATCTAAATGTCTCAAAAACGGCTCTAACGATTTTGATAAAATTTGGCTTAATTATAGCCCTTAATGTACCCTACCATATGAAAAAACTGCATCTTTCTCAAAATTCTCGTTTAGATAATAATAATAATAACTGTTTTGGGCGTTTTTTTGGCCAAAAAGGGGGTTGTTTTTCATAACTTTTCAAAAAAATTTTTCGTGCATCTATACAGGCCTAATTGACATGTTTGGTGCAAATTTGTTCGAAATCGATCGAATAGTTTAAATAATAATAATATAATATGGATGTGTGTTACATGCATCTAATATTATCCATAGTAACATTTTCATACTTTTGCAATTCTAAATAAACACCTCCTATGCTACACTTGGGAAGGTATAAAGTTTAAACTGGGAGAAAGTATGTGGCAGTTATAAGGTACCGTTTATTCTATCTGTTCTGGTTGATAAAAACTGTTAGTTAAGGAAAAAGGTCCTCTACGTTTAGAAAAACACAAAGATAAAAAAATATTGTTCACCATTTGTCGAATTTGAAATAGTAATTTTTATAGGCCTAATCAGTAAAGCTATTAAAATTTGTTCTAACAACATGATGTTCTTAAATTGTTATTATACATATGTTTTCCATATGTGGTTCAAATTTTATTAAAATCCGTTAAATATTTTTAAAGTTATTCAATTTTTATTGAAGACATGAACAAACAATTTTTCACCGAATAAAGATATCGGAAAGTAATTTTTATAGGCCTAATTAGTAAAGGTATTAAAATTTGTTGTAACAATCTGATTTGTTATATTATTATTAATGATATGTTTTCTATGTGTGGTTGAAATTTTATTAAAATCGGTTAAATATTTTTAAAGTTATTCAATTTTTACATAAGGCTGTTCAATTTTTACATGATAAGCTTATGGAGCTTATGAGAAAGTGGGTCCCGATGACTTCACGAGTTACTGCGCATCCACTCGTAAACCCTACCGTTAGTATTCTATATACCGTGATCTGTAATACTTAAACAAAGCCTAGCATCGATTATACTTTTTGGTTATGTTTACTACTTCGATCAATATAAATCTTGTGAAGTTGATTTCTTAAAATATTAGTTAAGGATCTAATATGGCTATAATATGTTATAAAATTTGCTTTCAGGTTATAAAATGAATATAAATACAACCTTTTATTATCAATATACAACCTTTTTATTCATTTACACAAATTTAAAGAAAAGATACTCAATCGTTTAGCTTCGGAAACATTCGTACATCTTCGTATAACTTATAAACAAGCCATTATTAATTTCTTCATTTTATATTAATAACTTCTAATTCATTCGATCTATCATTATGAAATAAAAATCAAATTAAAATATAATATTTTTATAAATATTTATATGGATTAATGAATATGAATTCAAAATTTTAACAAATAGGCCTACAGTTTTATAACCGCTATAATTGTACACATTTACCGAGTTAAAAATTCCCGTCAAGCATAGTTAGGTAGGCCTGGATAAAGTCCTAATTAATACCTAATTAATCTGCCTGTAAATTTTCACGGGGGCTTACTATTTTATTTTAATAATTTTCAAAATAGCGGACGTTACAAATTTTTAAAATGCGCTGTATTGAAAACCGTAAGAAAATACGTATCGAACCGCTGTATTGGAACGTAAGTAAGTGTGTACAACGGGCAATATATTTTTCTTTTTTAACGACAGACAAAATGCCATTTTTTGTGGTTTCCGTAGGTCTAAAGATAAACCAGTTATTGACAAAAAAACTGAAAACATAATTACTTCTTAAATTGTCTACAACATTTAAAATTATTCTAAGACCAACGTTTCAGAGAAATGGATTTTAACTTATTTACTAAAACTATAAAAATAAAATATATTATGGTTTCAGGCTAATTTTGGATGTAGACAATTACCAAGAAATTATGTTTTCAGTTTTCCCCTCGATAACTCGGTTATCCTTTAGCCTACATAAACAACAACAAAACACATTTGGTTTAATGTAAAAAAAATGTTCTTGCCATTTTATCTGTTCTTAAATCTATCCGTTAGTTGATATATCTTAAGTGTTTAAATACAAATAAATTCTTTGGTTTCGTTTAACTTGTAAATCATAACATACAAAATTATTATACCAAATTCGAACGCAATATCTGGTTTATTTCTGGAGTTACAGTGAGTTTTTTTGTAAAATACACATGGTGGATTCCGATTAAACCAGACCGACTTCTAAAAAGAGTTACTAAACATTTAAAATGTATTTCTATTAATACAATAAGATCCTTGTATAGCCCGCTAAGGGTTTTAGTCGCAACCTGTAAAGTTACTATTATGATACTGTTACTAACAGTTGATATGCAACCTTCTATGGACAAAAAATCTTTCTTGTTTGATTAAATTGTGATTTTAAAATAAGGAGAGGATTGACATTGTTTGACAGAAAACAAATATTTTTTAGCATATACCACTTTAAAATTTACTTTATAAGGTAATAAAACTAACAGATTTCAACCTTTTTAACTTGCAATAGATATTTTAAACTTAGACGATTAATTTTGTAACATTCTCTTTCAATTGAGAATAGAACATGTTATTTTCTATGTATTTATTTAAATGACAAAGTAAAGCATTACCATGAATACGTTACATATTATAATATTTATTTTTCACAAAGGGATATTTAATAAACGGTACCAGGAACTGGCACATACTTTCTCACAAACATAATTTAATTATAAAACAGATTCACTGTGACTTCATAATTGTAGGTGGGGTAGGAGAGGTAATTTATTAAAGTAGGAGATTAATAAATAATATTATTATTACCTAGAGAGAAAACTATTCGATCGATTTCGAACAAATTTGCACCAAACACGCCAATTGGGCCTGTATAGATGCACGAAAAAAGGTTTTGAAAATTTTGAAAAACAACCCCCTTTATGGCCAAAAAAACCCCAAAAATAAGTTATTATTATTATTACTAGCCAAACGAGAATTTTTAGAAATATGCAGTTTTTTGCATATGGTATGGTACATTAAAGGCTACAAATAATCAAAATTTTTGGGTTTTTTTGCCATAAAGGGGGTTGTTTTTCAAAAAAAAATTAAACCGTTTTTCGTGCATCTATACAGGCCTACTTGACAGGCCTAATTTTTTTGAACTCGATCGAATAGTTTTCTCTAGCTTTGTATACATACAGACATACATACAGACAGACATTTTGTAAAAACCACTTTTTTGGACTCAGGGGGTCCCAAAACGGATATTTCCACAAAAATCTCAACATCGATTTTTTTTGCGATAACTATACTTTCTCTATACTATAGTATAGTGAGAAAGTAAAAAATATATTATATACAACTTTAATTTGATTTACTAAAATAACAATTTGGGAAATGGATATCTATATAATTATTTACCATCATATCAGTCTTGTTTACATACTTTTAAGCTCTGCTGCTTAAAAAAGTCGAATTTAATAATATCTAACGTGTTGTCCATTAGAATAATATCCTACTTACATTAACACTTTTTGCAAAAATAAATTATAAAAGATATATTTCTCAAAGTGATCATAAATAACAATTCTCAGTATAGAAAATAAACAACGAGACATTTGTATACATATGAATTTTTTTGTGTCACAGAAAGTCTGACCCAATAAATTTTATTAAATTATTGTAAATAATTTTAAAACTATTCCTCGTATCGATGCCATTTTATTTGTTCTAAAATGTATCTGTTATTTAATACCTTAGATCCTCGAATAAAAATGAGTTTACTTCGTAGGAGCATTTTCGTATTATTGTATATGCATTTAAGAAAATATTTATATTTTAAAACATCTATTTAGGTACAGTTTTTCATGTTTAATTATTTTAAAATATCATGTGTTAAAAAATTAACGTTAGTGGTCATACAAGTTTATTTAACACTGTGTAATTCAATGTTTTATTAAACTTATGAAAGTTATTTTTGTATATATTTTTTAAATACACAACTACTCACAAATAAGTAGTCCGGATAGTAATGCTAACACCATGTTCCTATTGATTGACGTACGTCCACCTGTTGTCACGTATTATTTGGCACAGTTCAGCACTACCCATTCTGTCGATGGTTGATGTAACACTGACTCCACAGGAAGATGCTCACGCATTGCCCTCTATTGCGCACACTCCGTACTGAATTTATAATGTACAACGAACTTCACTCTTTATTAGTGAATTTCCATAGGAAAGATGACCTGTTCGAGTGACTCTTATGGTCGGGAGTAGTCAATCAGAGTAAAACGGTAGTGGTAAATGTATTTCAAAAATTAAGTTTATGTAGGTATATTCTTGGGTTAAAAGCAAGTAATTTAGGAAATTGATATACTCACAAAGGCGCTGAATAGCCTGAAAGGTATTATTACAAATTAGTTGCCCCTCAGCCCCCAGTAGAATTCTACGATTCCGGCTTGACCTTGGCCGTGGATTATGGACTGCTTCGCTTCGCTCGCACCAAATAAACTCGTTTCACGATTTTGCATCCCTGCTGTCGGTTCAAAATCTGCCCTAAAATGGATTTGAATCGGGCACATTTATGGTATTTTGAGTTTTTATCGATACTATGAGAAATGAATGGGCTAGAAGGTCGTGTAAAAATGTTCACAATAATTTCATATATTCATTTATTAGATAAATCCTTACAGGGATATATTGGTGAATACAACAAGTGAAACCACTCATATTACATTTCACATAGCTTTAGTGAACAACGCAGAATAACGTGGGGATGATACGACAGGAGTTTACAAATAGACAAATATGTAAATAATTCGACCACGCAGCTGAACCGCTGACGTGAGTTGAGCAAATTTCCAAAATTAAGTTTATAGGCCTGTGTTTTAGGGTTTCAACCAACAATTTGGGAAATAGATCTATTCACGACGGTGCTGAATAGCTGCAAAATGGGCACGCCAATCCGCATATTGGGAGTATTTTCAACACACAAAGCATTGCGTACTTCGCACGCCATTCCGCATATTGGAAGTATCTTCAATATACAATGCATTGCGTGCTTTGCACGCCAACCCCACGGAAAAATCCACCACATGGCATTGAACCGGGTAATTCTATGGCATTTTACGTTTTGATCGATTTTGGGGGAACCAAAAGAGCTATAAGGTCGCGTAAAAAAATGTGCAGAATAAAATCCTCCATTTACATTTTTTGTAGAAAAAAACTCAAAACCAAATTCATTATCGTAGGAAAAATCTCACAAAATAGTTACTTCGGGTCAAAAAACGTGCTTCCGATTGTTGGATTTTTTTTGGCTAACGAACTCGTCTGAGCGACGTAGACAACCAACATGTGTACCAAATTTGAACCAAATTGGACTTAAAATGCGGACTTGAAAATATATATATATATATATGATTTTTAATGACACCCCAAAATGTGTTCTGGGGACCATGATCGGTGCTCATTTGCTACTCCCGACCTTGGGTCTTATCATAAGGGCCACTGTAATAGCTCATTTTTCCTACGGAAATTCGCTAATAAGTATCATATTTAATGAATTTGTTTGAGGTATGTGTTTAAAGTTTAAAATCGATAAAATAAACGAGTGTTTTTTATCCTTTTGCCGACTCCACCGTCCCCTTCAAAACATCAAAACAAAACTCACCACAGAGGCGATTGCTTCAATCAGCATTAGTCGTTCATATTTATGACGTACGTATTGACGATAATAGTTGCTTTCCGAAAGGCTTCACAAAATGTACATTAATGAAGTAAACAACCTTATTTGAGCAACAAACATGTCGATCAAGTCAACGTTACAACATTAATAAGTATTTACTAACTTTGTTACCGTGTTTATAATTATATTTATTTAAAGTATAAAACTTACTGTCTGATTTTAGTTAACACTTTATGCCTTCAACTCAAAACCGCAGAATTTTTACATTTAAGGCAATTATATGCAATAAATTTATTTTAACTTTGTTAAAAAGCACTAAGTGCATACGTTAAATATTAAAATAATTTGATCACGAAGCTGAACCCCTGACGTGAGTTTAGCGAATTTCCAAAATTAAGATTATGTGCATTAGGGTTTCAGCTCTTTGGGAAATTGTTCTACTCATGAAGGCCTGCGAGATTATGGGATGCTTTACTTCGGTCGTAGAGCACAAACTCATTTTATGTGCTTCTTTTATGGTATTTTGGGGAAATCATTCGAGCTATAGGTATCCTATTTTAATTATTTTTTAAAAATAAAACACCAAAAAGTTTTATTCCAGTACGAAAAATCTCAAAAAACCGTTACTTCATTTGAAAATTTCTGGAACTACTGAACCGATTGAAAAAATAGTTTTACTAAAAAGAGCTACTTTATTCCTGAATATCAAAGGCTAGAATTAATTTTGATTTGAGTAAATTAAATTACAAGTGAAAAAACATATACCAAGACCGGGATGTCCATGTTTTTTCACTTGTAATTTAATTTATTCAACCCTTGCTGAGGAAGCGTGTAAGCAGGTAATTTATTACAAATTAAAAATAATTTGATTTTAGGTTTTAAACAACCCCTAAAACAATAGGTACATAATTATTGTTATACTTTTCTTAAAGCTGGAGAGCTGAAATGTTGTACATTTATTTCAGACAAGATACGTAGTCAAAGTAAATTTGTTTTGCATTGTATCGCGTGCTGCTAATGGTTGAAAATGTGATAACAACCCCTACAACAATACAAATTGATTGTTATATTTTCGATGAAGTTAGTGAGCTGAAAATTTTTACATTTATTTCTTACAACGTACGTAGAAAAAGTATCGTAGATTTACATTTTGTCGTGAGCTACTAAGCGGTGAAAATGTAGTAACAATCCCTATATAAAAATGTTAATTATTATACTTTCCTTAATGCTAAAGAAAAAAAAAAGAAAAAAACCACTATGTTGTATCCTAATTAAAAACAAATAAGAGATATTAAAATTTAATAGTAGGCCTATTTATATAAAATAACTTGTTTGCATTTGCTTCGACGCGAGTCATCGTGGGGGTTGGCGAGCGAAGCGAGCATGGAGTGGAACTCTCTAGTTTAAAATATTTTTGTAAAATCATAGAGGAGACATATTAACTTGTATTTTCTCTAACCCTTGTTTTATAAGAAATTATTTTTAAAATACACTTGCAACGATGCCATGTTTAAACTGAATCACAGCCACAGCGTGGAATGTGACAGGTAAGCTAGAAAACTTGCGTTTAGTTCAAGTTGTTGGAATGTTAAATTAATAAGCGTGGTATCTTAGTTATTTACAGCTAATGTTTATGTTTTCTTACGAACGCCTCGCATTTGCTGGAAACCTCTTTTGTCCTACAATAATTAGAATACTTTATCATTATGAAATTTAAAATATTGGTAAAATGTGTCAATATAAAAGAAATTTATATTAAATAAAATTTTTGAACAGTAAATTGCATTATATGTTAAACGTATGCATTTAGACGTATGACCAGTTATAGTATATGCATGTTCGTGTTTGGTTTATTTAATGCAAATCAGTTTAGAGTTCCCACAACACTGACGTAGTAACTTTATATATAATTATTTTGTTGTGTTATGTCGTTTATTCGTTCGATCACGCAAGGAACAGCTGACGTGAGTTGAGCGAATTTCGAAAATTACATTTTATAGTTATATTGTTTCAAACTTTTGGGCAATTGGTGTACTCACGAATCCGCTGAATAGCTGTCTGCGTTTACGAAATATATTATAGAATCGGCTTGAATCTCAGCCTCCAGAAAAGGCTTTGTTCCACTCGCAGCACCTTGCGAGTTGCACCTTGCGGCCTCAAATTATGACAGTTTTCACCTTGACCTTTCGGAAACGGATTATGGACTGATTCACTTCATTCGCAAATAAAGACGCACTATTAGGCAGTGTAAGAAAACAAAATGTGCAGAGTAATCTCCTATATTATAATTTTTATTTTAGTCCGAAAAAATCTGTCAAAAAACTGTTACTTAAAACAAAAAGTGCTTCCGTTCTTTGGATTTTTGGATTCTTTTTTTTTAAACGAACTCGTCCGAACCATTTAGAAAACCAACGTGTGCACGAAATTCGGACCAATTAGGACGTAAAACAATTGTGCGCCAAAACATATACATATATATACAATTTTTAATGACACCTCAAAACATAAATGTTTTTGTGTTCTGGGTACAAGATCGGTGCTCATCGAACACTCCCGACCTTATCTCTACAATAAGAGTCACTGAAATATCTAATCTTTCCTATGGAAATTCGTTAATAATGTAAAATACAAAATACAATCAGCCTCTTAATAGACAAAGGCCGGACAATTCAACGTGTAAATTTACTTGAACAAGAATCTGTTTCAAAAGTTTAAACGATATTAATTAAAATATATTATACTATATTGTTTTTTGTAATAAATTAACAGTAATATAATCAAAATTTCTATGTTATTACTTTTACTATTTACTTTTATAATGTTCAACAAAAAACTCAAGATTTTTGTAGCAATTAATTGACGCTATAGTCTACAAATTCCTATTATATTAGTAAGTGTTTAATTTTATGATAATTTTTTGAATGGAGATTATTCCAAACTGAAATGCACACTAACCCATGTAGATTATTAGGTTCAGAACAATCCTTATATTATATTATTTCTCATAGGTGTTTTTATGCGGCAATGCCATATTTAAATTAACATTTCAATCAAATTAACGATTAAAAGATAATTTTAAAGCTTATGTTCCCCACTGTTGACGAAAAATGGACAAACAGTTTAATATTAATGTTTTCGTTACAAAAATTGATTAAAAAAACTTTCAAATGAAAGATCATATATGGTTAATAATTAATAATGAAAGGTTCCATCTATTGACAATCAGTTTTAACATGAAAGCTGTTAGTTAGGTGGTTTATATTCTATAAACAAGTGTTATCTATCACGCAAATCAAACAAATTAAATCAACGTAATTCGTTATAAACTGTTGTTTATAAACCAATGTAAATAATTAAACGCAACTAACTGAATTAAATCAGCGTATTAAATCAGGTAAGGTCTCCTAACTTGCGAATTTTCACACGGGCCGGCTAGTATATTTTAATTTGTATATAAAATCGTATATAACTTAATACTTAGGAATAGTACTTACATATTAGAAAATATTTTTACATTACTAGCAAAAAACCATAAAATGTATTTATTTACCAAAAGTCGATCTTATTTATATATGTGATAGTTCAGAATAGCATTGAACGTTTGGTGATCCTATTGATATCTATTTCTGGAGATTTACAAATTTCATCGTTTTATTTATGGGGTCACTTTTTTTTATTTTTCCTTCTTTTTTATAGGTTATAACACTAATGATACATATTTTTAAAACAAAAAATAATACTGTGGTTATAGTTAACAAAATATGAAATGTAGTTTTTATTTCATCGCTATATTTAAAAGGGCACTGTTTTTTCTTCTTTTTTTTCGGTTACTACCCTATTAACATACTTATTTCTGAAAAACCACCGGGCCGATTTCCGTGCCCTTTGTTTTAAATGAAAGAACATAATTGTGACTATAGTCAACAAATTACGAAATGTCATGTTTATTTCATCGCTATATTTAAAACTAGGTGAGACCCCTGCGTGCTCCGCACGCCAATCCCGTTGGAACCTTCTAAACACATATTTTATGTTTTATTTGCAATAAAGGTGTAGGATTAATAATAGCCTCAAAGCTAAGAAGGGTAATAATGTTAAATATCCAAATCAAATTATTTCTTATATCTTATAACAGCAGTTATAATAAAGGTTAAAAGAATCAGCAAGGCTTAGCTAAACACTTTAACAAAAACCTAACCTGAAAGTTAGAAATACAAATAATTATTATTTTAAAGTTTGAAATCGGTTGTTAACGGAAACATTAGAGCAAACAGCTTATTACTGCAAAAACAATAAATACATTTAATAATTATTTGGTATATTGGCGGTAACATTGCCGTACAAATTTCGTATAATGTGTGTTGTTTTTACGTCGACAGATGACTTTGTTCACAAATACCTAACTTAAAAGTTAGAAATACAAATAATTGTTTTAAGTTTGAAATCAGCTGATAGTGTGAATATTATAGCAAAAAACTGATTACCGTTATTTTCATAGTCAACAAAACTATTAAATGGTGCTCACATTTTTGTTAAATATTTAGTGTATTTTTTTGGTCTTGTTTTATGTTCAATAGATGCTGCTGTTTTCAAAAAGGGTATTTACACTTTTTTGTACTAATGTAATGTTATGTAAAAATTCGAAAGTAATCGGTGAAGAACTTTCGGAGATTTGTGTTTTTGAACAAACGGACATTTCCACTTGCATTTATATAGATATATCACTTTTGGTTTTTTTAGTTGTTTTTACGTTACGACCTTATTGATAAATATTTCTGGAGACACTTTTTGTTCCAGGACATTTTTACCAACTCATCTGAAGTAAACAACTTCGGGAGGCTTGTTTTACCTCGTATTTTATAATTAGAAAAATAAACAATAGAATTGAATTTTTTCCATTTACTGTTTTAATTTAGTATTAATTATTAGTTTTATGTTTACTAGTGGACCGGGCAATGCTTCGCTATTGCTTGATTTACCTAACCTAAAATTATATTCAGTTTTTGATCCAAATCAGTTGTTGATCAAAATCAGCTGTTGATCAAAATCAGATGTTTTAAGCTTTTCGTACGAACAGCTGTTTTTTGTGCCCCTGATAAAATCAAAAGAAATCTTTCTTCTTCTTCCTTAAGATTGACCTTCCATAAGATTAACATGGCAACTTTGAGGGCCACTGGGGCGAAGCCCTTAACATACATTGAGCTCATTTTAAGGGAAGCACAACTTCAGAGTGAGCTCTGTAAAATGACACCAAAAAAAATCAAAATCGGTTAAAAACTCTAGGAGGAGTTCTACTCACAAAATAACCCCTAGCAAATTAATTATGTATAGATATTTGGACATAATTATTTGTTTAAGGTTACAATATAAATAGTATTAATGAATCTATGTAGCCTATAAATTAACGTAATAGGCCTAATTGTTGAAATTAAACAAAATTAATGCTAACAAAAACATATTAAATGTGTAATGTATTTTGAAAATATGTTTCCTTGAATTAGTTTTCCAATCAGGCAACGCCCAACCACCTTTACAACCTTTCTGCAATACAATATTCTATATAAACTCCGCTTCAATACTCACAGATAAGCAATCCCGACACAAAAACCAACACCATGATCTTATTGATTGTCGTACTGCCACATGTTGTCATCTAATATCCTTGTGCACAAGTCAGGACTACCCATTCCGACGGTAGTCAACGTAACACTGACCGTGCAAGTGAATGTCCACGCATAAACTTATCCAAACTCTGCGCACACTCCGCGCCAAACTTTAATACACAAACCCCTTTAGCAAATACGGACAGCTCAGTTTAGCATTACCGCTCTTATGCTGATTACAACGTATCAGTTTACAGTTCGTTTTATTTGAACTGGTAAAATACACATAATTATTAAATTACGACTTACAAAATGAGTATAACATTTGATAAGTTAATAATCCAATGCCTTTTAAATTTACGTTTGTTTACTTTAAGCTTAAGTTAGACAAACCATTAGAGCCAAAACAAATTTAGTTTTGGAACGAAGTTCCTTAATGCGGGTAGCGGTAGGTGTTAACAAATATAAAATGTAATGCGTAACGAAAAAAGTGTTATTAATTGGTTGCTATTTCAATCACAAATATAAAATACGAGTAACGAAAAAAACGTTATCAAATTCGTTTCTATGGCAATGAATGTAAATACATTCAAGGAAAATGTGTTTCGGTTCATCAACTTAAATTAAGAGACGATCGGTTCCGTCCGGCGTAGATCAGATATTATCGTCAAGCGCTGAAATACATTCAATAAACATAAAATGTAGGTTCATCAGACTATGCCCAACCTAAAATTATTGAGTGTATGTTTAATTTATTTTACCTGCCTTAACGGCAACGTATATACAATAATTTTAGGTTAGGCCTAGAAAGTAATTTTAAGTCTAGGATTAACCTACAACTATTGTATGTATGTTGCCAAAATTTTATGTTTATTGAATGTATTTACAATGAATGGACATTTAACTGTGTTTAATATGTCAGTGATATTATAATTAATTCTACACCTTTACTATAATAACTTAAAACGTATGGAAACAGTATATATTTGTATAAAAACAAACTAATAATAAACGGCGATGGGAGGATAAAAACTGTGTGTATATGTTGCCGTTAAGGCAGGGAAAAGAATTGAAGAAACATTAAATTTGTGACATTTTCTTTCAAGTGAGAATAGAAAATGGTATTTTCTCTGGATTTATTTAAATGACCCAGTAAAGCATTATCATGAATACGTTACATATTATGATATTAATTTTTCACAGAGATATTTAATAAACGGTACCAGGGACTGGCACATACTTTCTCACAAACATATTTAAATTATTAAACAGATTCACTGTGACTTCATAATTGTAGGTGGGGTAGGAGAGGTGATTTATTAAAGTAGGAGGGGGGCACATTAAAGTAGGAGAGTAACTAATAAATATAATTATTATTAAAACTATTCGATTGATTTCGAACAAATGTCAATTAGGCCTGTAAAGATGTACGAAAAAAGGTATTGAAATTTTTTTTAAAACAATCCCCATTTTTAAAAATCCCCAAAAATCGGTTATTATTATAACTATTGCCTAAACGAGAATGTTTAGAAAGATGCGATTTTATGCACATGGTAGGGTAGATAAAGGGCTACAAATAAGCCAAATTTTATCAAAATCGTTAGAGCCATTTTTGAGAAATTTTGATTTTTCTCGTTTTTTGGTCATTTTTTGAGGTAAGCCCCTTAAAAATCTAAAGTTTGAAAAAATTTTAAAAAAAAAGCCTTGAGATATTCCAGAATTACACCTACATACCAAATTTCATCAAAATAGGACCGTTGGTATGGTCTCCAGCTCTTTTCACATACTAACAGACACACAGTCACATGGACAGACATCACCAAAAAAACACTTTTATGGGTTCAGGGGGCACCAAAACAAATAATTCCACTAAAAATTCAAATTCGAAAATTTTTACGGGGCTATAATGTCGTGTAAAAAAATTAAATTAGCAGAATAATGTCTTATATTTATTTTTGTAGACAAGCCACGAACAAGTTTCATTCTAGTGCGAAAAATCGCAAAAAATGTTACTTTCTGTCAAAATAAGTGCTTCCTGTTGTTGGATTTTTTATGACGGACCCGTTCAAGTGACATTGAAAACCAACGTGTGTACCAAATTTGGACCAAATCGAAAGTAAAATGGCTGTTAGAGTGATAACACATATGATTAATGGTATCAAAATTTTGCACATGATTAACATGCAAAAACTAAGAAAAAGTTAATATAAATATAGGTCAGTAAATCCATTTTTTTACAAAATACATAACAACTTTGGAAGTAGAAATGATATTGAGCTCAAACTTTGCGTACCTCTACCTATGTGTTTCGTAACCTTTTATCAATGTACGAAAAAGCAGAACTTTTTTAAAAATATTTTCAAAACGACGGCCGTTTAAAATTTGTAATGTGAAATATTTTGAAAACCGCTAACTTTACGAAAAAAAATTCAGGAGACCAAAAAAATTACTTTGTTAATGACAAACACAACGGGGGTATTATTTTGTCAGTAGGCCTAACTCAAAGAATAACATAGTTATTACAAAAAAAAAAAAAAAAAAAAAAAACATAGTTTTTCATCTTTATGTTTATGTCAGATCTGCACCATTTGTATCATATATTTTTAGTTTTTAGCCAATCTGTTATTTGGGCCTTAGATTATTTATAGATCTTGGGGCAAGTTCCGTACCTATGTTTAGTATGAACTTTTTTTTTCCATGTATCATGCTCAAAATATGTTTATCATAATCTTAAATCACCCGTATATAAATTAAAATGACACCTCAAATTGTATTTTATGTACCATGATCAGTGCTCGTTCAGGCTACTGCTCGCTACCTTATGTCTCACCATAAGAGTCAGTGCAATAGCTCATCTTTCCTATGGAAATTCGATAGTAAAAATATACTTTTTGATTTGGCAGAAACGGTCTTGTTAGTATAAAGATTATTTAAAGTACCATTTTCAGAAGTAAATAAAATATAATTTCTATTATATAAAAAAGTTTTTCTACTTCTTCTCATAATTATAAAGCCACTATCTAGTGAAACCACTGCCAAGGGAATGGGCGTGGAAAAATTAGCGGGGAAAGAAGACCATGTTGAGTCAGTAAGAAGAAAAATAAATCTCTCTATTAAATAAACAAGTTTTTCTACTTCTTCTTCTCATAATTATGAAGTAATAAGAAAAGATTAAATACGTGTATTGCGTAGTGGTGACCATTGCATAACTTCCAGGCGAACAAATTCAATAGTTGAACGGGACTGGCGAGCGAAGCGAGCATGAGCAAAGCCCCTTAATAATAATAATAATAATAATAAATAAATTAATATTCTATTTTACAGTTACATCAAAAGAAATTTTATAAAGTTTGGATTGCCAACTTAACAAACTGAATATTTAAAATACTGCTAATTTTGTTGTTGTTGCAAATTTAAAACATAGATATGATTTGTGTTACTATCTAATAGATTGTTTATTCATATTTAGCCGTATGTTATTCAATTTTCTACTAGCGAATATATCGCAAGTTAGGAGTACTTACCTGATTGAATACGTTGATTTAGTTCAGTTAATTACGTTTATTTATTTACATTGGTTTATAAATAACACTTGCATTATGGAATGTAAACAATCAAACAGCTGTCATATAAGTTAAACAGATTGTTAATAGATTGCGCCTTTCATTAGGAACCATATTAAATACAATATAAAAGTTTTTTAAATCTATTTTTGTAACTAAAACATGAATTTTAAGCTGATTGTCTATTTTTTGTCAATAGCGGGGAACATAAACTTTAAAATGATGTTTGAATAATTAATTTTGATGAAGAATTAAGGGAGATATCACTTAGCGACAAAAAACACCATTGAGAAAATAATATACAGTACCTATAAGGATTGTTATAGATTGTCTGATTTACATTGTATTAATGAGGCCACTTTAGTTTCGTAATTAATAATATGACAAATGATTTTTTTTAAAGCTTTGTGTAGCCATGACAAGATTGAAGTTGTCACTACCATTTTTCACTTTTGCACTGTGAAATCTGTCAGAGATTCCAGAAGTTGTTTACGTTGACAGATTGTCAATGATGGGATAAAGACAGATTACCACGGAGATGAAACGGACGATTGATTTCGATTGACCTTCTTTGGCGAAATAAATATCAAAAAGCTTTCATAGTCCGAATAAAAAAGTTGTTTTTAAATTGAAAATATGTCTTTTTGCAGTAACATATAGGAATTAATATTAATCTGATACATGCGTAATTAAATCTATTTCATTTTCCCAGTATTAATTTCATGAAATACCTAAACTTAATAAATGCAGCTAAATATTTAAGCTTATAGGCCTACTTGTTACTTTCTCACTATACTATAGTATAGAGAAAGTATAGTGATCGCAAAAAATCGATATTGAGATTTTTGTGGAAATATCCCTTTTGGGACCCCAAGTCCAAAACAGTGGCTTTTACAAAATGTCTGTTTGTATGTATACAAAGCTAGAGCGAAAACAATTCGATCGAATTCAAACAAACTTGCACCAGACATGTTAAGTAGGCCTGTATGGATGCAGAAAAACGGGTTTGAACAATTTTGAAAAACAACCCCCTTTTTGGCCAAAAAAAACCCCAAAAAATCAGTTATTATTTTTTAATTAAAAAAAACGCTCTAACGATTTTGATAAAATTTTGCTTATTTGTAGCCTTTAATGTACCCTACCATATGCAAAAAACCGTATCTTTCTAAAAGTTATCGTTTAGGTAATAACAATAATAACATATTTTGGGTTTTTACTATAAAAAGGGGGTTGTTTTTCAAACCTTTTCAAAACCATTTTACTTGCATCTATACAAGCCTAATTGATGTGTTTGGTGTAAATTTGTTCGAAATCGATCGAATAGTTTTCTCTCTGGATAGTAATAATAATATTTATTAGTTAATCTCCTATTTTATTAAATCACCTCTCCTACACCAACTACAATTATGAAGTCAAATCTGTTTAATAATTTAAATATGTTTGTGAGAAAGTATGTGCCAAAATGTGGCACACCGTTTATTGGTACCGTTTAGTATTTGTGTAAATAAAAGTGTAAATGTGCGTTTGTTCAAAATCGATAATCTCCGAAAGTTCTTCACCGAATGCTTTGAAATTTTGACACAAACTTTCATTTGAATACAAACGTGTTTTTATATACGTTTTGAAAAACTGCAGCATCTATTGAACATAAAAACAGCAAAAAATATACTCAATATTTAACAAAAATTTAAATGCCATTCCATAATATGTAATAATTACATATTGCTGTTTCCTATAATATTTCCATTATCAGCTGATTTTAAACTTAAAACAATATTTGTATTTATAACTTTTAAGATATAATTTGTGAACAAAGCCATCTGATGGAGTAAAAACAACACACACTACCTTTACTGATATTATAAAGAGGTAAAATTGTTTGTTCAGAATTCAAATGGATAAACACATTTTTTATTACAATATTTGAAAATTAAGGCGGAACAAATTCACAGGATCAAGTTTGGTGTTAAACCCATGGCATGTAACAGCTGTAGTACCAAAAAATAAGCAACATTATAAAAAACTAAAAAACGACAATTGAAAATAGAAACATATCATTCAAAACTTACTGTGCAAAGATGTGCGCAAAAACATAAAGTATTTGTGTATGTTGCCATTAAGCCAGGTAAAATAAATTAATTTTAGGTTAGGCCTAGACTGGTGAACCAGCATATATTATATTTCTTGAATGTATTTACATGCATTACCATAGGAACCAATTGAATAAAATAACAGATGGAACAGTTGATTCAGATGTCCAGCTTAGTACACAATAATGTTTTAAGTTAGGCCTAGGCTGAACCAACACGTCTCAACATACACAAACCAATAAAAACTTGCGTTATGGTATTTTAAAATAAGAATAAATCATGTTATATCCTAATTAAAAATTAATAAGACATATTATAATTTAATATTAGGCCTATTTATTGATAATATACGGCAATTGATAGTGAGTAGCCAATTTACAGCTGATTTCAAAATATGAAACAATTATTTGAATTTCTAACTTTTTGGTTAGGCGTTTGCCCTGTGCATTTTTAGGGGCAATCAGCACATTATATGTGGTACATTCCTGTCTCTTGAAATTTATTGTTGGTACTTGTTCTTTTGTTAAATACAAGCGACAAATGATTATTACCACATGGCGTAGTTATACATTAAAATAAAGTTATTTTTTTCTATTTGTTTCTCTATTCCAATCATCTTAGTAGGCAAGTGTCTAATGAACACCATTTATTAGGCGAATTAACAGTTTAATCATTTGTAATGTGTTCTTGAAGATAAACGTTCATATTTTTTCTTTTGTGAAACTAATATTAGTTTTTTGAAAATATAGTAAATCTTTGCGAATCGAATACCCAAGCTTAAATCTTTACAATTCAAATAAACAAGACTAACGAATAATTTAAAGTGCTTTTTCATTTGAAAACAGCAGATTATGTATCTACCATATTGTTGTTTACTGTGTCGGTATGGGAGAAAGTGTTTAACAAACCAATTATTAGACATAACGTAACTATTATCATTCATCCTTCATTATTAGTGTATTGAAAATTACACTATCCCATAGGCAGTTAAAAGGGCTACGAAAATGATATCTTTGACATATCTTGATATCTATGACATTTTGTTGTTAAAATTTAGGTTTTTGGGTAGTTTAGGTTTGAAACGCTCGATTGGATATAAAGTTTTATTTTTCGTAAAGTAAATCATTTTTATATTAAACTTGATGTCAAATTTGAACTCAATCGCTCAAACCGTTCTCTAGATAATAATTTTGTTCTAAAGAAATAAAATTGCAGATATCTGGAAAACAAAACGTTTTTGGAACAAATTTTATTCTTGCTTTTCTCTTTATTTTGACCCATAGAACAATTTCCGGAAGTTTGGCACTTTACTTACAGGGTGTTTCACGAGAACCCTGACAAACTTCAGGAAATGGTTCCTTGTATCAAGAGAAGAAAGAAATGTTATATAAACATAGGTCCCAAACCCATTTTTCGTACTTATATCTGAATAATTTTTTTTCCAGATTTCCATGTAGTTTTTACCTCTAGACAAAAATTGAGTAGAGATATTGTGTTAAAATTTATACTGGTAGTTGGAGCAGAAAATTCTGAAGAAGTACATTGGTTTTTAGTCGGAAAATAACTATAATTATTCGGTGGTTGCCTTCCAAATTGTAAAATTAATTAAACAAAATAAAGCTTAAAAATGTTTTTTGATTTGACGCGCTTTTATGTGAAAACTACTTGACAACTTGGGCTGCAACCTTACCAAAAGTTGTCAAATTTTATGTAGAGTAAGATTTTTTGTTTGATTTTTCAATATAACATTGGAAACAGAAGTCATTGCAATGCATATGTAAAGAGTGTATTGACCTTATTTTCTAACTTCAACTACTCCATCTTCCTAAAGAAAAAGTGAAACTTCAAGGTTCTTTGTCGATTTCGTTGTTTCTCATTTTGTCAAATTTTATGTTTAATGGAGTTTTAACGGGTTTTTTCCTTTTCCTCGTGTTTGGTACCTTTTGAGAATCGAATAGTAACATTTAGGATACATCGCTGTTAATATTAATTAGTTAAACATCATATTTGATAAATATTTACTACTATACTAATATTATGAAGAGATCAAATTTGTTTCTTTGTTTCTTTATATGCTGGGGTAGTCTCTGGAACTACATAACCGATTGAAAAAATAGTTTTACTAATAAAAATATACCCTATCCTTGATTAACATAGGCTATAAATTTATTAAACATTTTGTTGAATAAACATTTTTTATTTCAATATTTGTAAATTTAGTTGGAAAAAATTCTTAGGTCCTAAACTGATGAACCAACACATATTTCTTGAATGTATTTACATCAATTGCCATAGCAACCAATTGAATATAATAACAGATAAAACAGCTGTTTGCTCTAATATTTCCATTAACAGCTGATTTCAAACTTTGAAGCAATTATTTGTATTTCTAACTTTTAGGTTAGGTTTTTGTTAAAGTGTGACCTGAGCCCTGCTGGTTCTTTTAACCTTTATTATAACTGATGTTATAAAATATACGAAATAATTTGTTCTGAACATTTAACATTATTTACCATCTTAGCTTTGGGGTTAATATTAATCCTACACGTTTATTATAAAGAAAACATAACACGATTATGTTTATAGAAGGTTCCAACGGAGTTGGCGTGCGGAGCACGCAGGGGTATCCCCTAGTAGTCTTTGAAAGTCTTAGAATTTTGCTGACGCAATTCATTAATTCTTCCACAGATGAAATTCGATTTCAAAATCTAGCGTCGAGTTAAGTCGAGGAACCTACGACGAAGGGTTTTGTATAATGTAAGCCGATCGCGTTTTACATTCAGGCTTAACGCTGTATGCAACGCGTGAATACAAATTATTTACGGCGCTTTGCTGGATTTATTTTTGTAAGGGAGATTTTGTTACGGTTAGTTCCAATTGGAAAATATACTAATTATTAGATTTGAAAAAATAATTCGGTCACGCAGTTGAACCTTCGACGTCAGTTGAGTGAATTTCCAATATTGAGTTTATATAGTTTTGGTTTCAAACAACTATTTGGGAAATAGGTCAACTAACGATCGCACTTAGTAGTGTGTATGAAATATGTATAAGTAGAATTTAATTACACCTCGGTCTACATCCCAAACTCACTAGCTGATTCGTTCCGCTCGAAGCGGCAAATTCTCTGTGCGAGTTTGGACCTTGTAGCCTAGAATTATCGACTGCGTTTTGCTAGTTTATACCTTGACCTTGCTGCTTAGGATTTTGGACAGCTGTCGGGTTTACGGTAATTTTAAATGTTGTAGACAATTAACAAGAAATTGGATTTTCAGTTGTCAATAATTTTGACAAAGAATTTCAACCACAGGAATTTCAAAAGAGACATTTTGTCTGTCCCTAACACGTTCACTGCTATGCAAATTTCGTATTTCCTACGCTAGGAGCTGGCCTTTTATTATTTATATTTATAGCCTAAATGAGTAGAAATTACTTTATTTTTTATTTTTGAAACTTTCTACTTATTACTCACTAATATTTTAAAGCAGACACACACATGTGCGTCCATAGCACACAGGCTAAAATTGGGGTGCGAAGCACGGCATGCATTGTGTATTGAAAATATTCCTAATACGGTGGTTGCCGTGCGAAGCACGCAATGCACTGTGTATTGAAAATACTCCCGATAAGTTGGTTGGCGTAAGCAGCACGCAATGCATTGTGTATTGAAAATACTCCCACTACTTGGATTGGCGTGCGCAGCACGCAATAAACTGTGTATTGAAAATACTCATAATACGGAGTTTGGCGTGCGAATCGGGCAATGCACTGTGTATTGAAAATACTCCCAATATGGGGGTTGCCGTGCGTAGCACGCAATGCACTGTGTATTGAAAATACTCTCAATACGGGGTTGCCGTGCGTAGCACGCAATGTATGGTGTATTGAAAATATTCCTAATACAGTGGTTACCGTGCGAAGCACGCAATGCACTGTGTATTGAAAATATTCCTAATACAGTGGTTGGCGTACGCAGCACGCAATGCACTGTGTATTGAAAATACTCCCAATAAGGGGGTTGGCGTACGCAGCACGCAATGCATTGTGTATTGAAAATACTCCCACTACTTGGGTTGGCGTGCGCAGCACGCAATAAACTGTGTATTGAAAATACTCCCAATATGGAGTTTGGCGTGTGAATCGGGCAATGCACTGTGTATTGAAAATACTCCCAATATGGGGGT
>JAGFPH010001727.1:89161-103975 GCA_018207615.1 Philaenus spumarius
CCCCCCCCCCCCCCCAAACTTGTGGGGGCCAAAATTTATTGAAACTTCACTATAACCAACACAAATTTTTTTAAAGGTGGATTGCCCCCTTAAAATTGAACTTTTGATCATATGATTGTTCTTCTCTCTTGACAGGCGACAGTTAGAGGGCGAGTCCAGGCTGCCTGGCTGACATTTTTCAACATCTCAACGCAGTCAATGGCGGTCTACGAGGTCCTTTTGACTTTGGAGAGAACATCGGTAATTGGCTGAAGAATTTCTATCAAGGGAATACTGATATGTTTCCACCGATTTCTGGTAAAGATAACTCAAACCCTTCTATTAAAACCTGATGAAATTAAAACCGCCTCTCGGCAAATACCTTCCGGACCTTTACATCGAAACGTATGGCTGGATTCGGTCGTCCACCATGGTGCAAGTAGATGGACACGACACTAAATTTATTGATCAAATTTATTGATTTGAGAAACGACAGAACTCTATACCTCAAGTTCAATGACCTCCCACTGAATAACTTTTGGATTGGTATTGCGGCGGTATATCATCAGCTGTCGATGAAAGCAATCTACATTCTTCTCCAATTCTCAATTTCGTAGATGTGCGAACGTGGATTTTCGACACTTACGACCGTGAAAACAAATACAAATAATTCGACCAGGCGACTAGACCGATGACGTGAGTTGAGCAAATTTCCAAAATTAAGTTTATATGCCTATGTTTTAGTGTTTCAACCAACAATTTGGGAAATAGGTTTATTCACGACGGTGCTGAATAGCTGCAAAATGGTTCGCACGCCATTCCGCATATTGGGAGTATCTTCAATACACAAAGCATTGCGTGCTTCGCACGCCAACTCCCTATTGGGAGTATCTTCAATACAAAATGCATTGCGTGCTTCGCACGCCAACCCCACGGTGGAATCCTCAACATGGCTTTGAACCGGGTCCTTCTATGGTATTTTACGTTTTGATCGATTTTGGGAGAACCAAGCGAGTTATAAGGTCGCGTAAAAAAAATAAAATGTGCACAATAACATCCTACATTTATATTTGTAGAAAAAACTCAAAAACAAATTCATTCTCGTAGAAAAAATCTAAAAAAATAGTTACTTCCGGTCAAAAACGTAATTCCGATTGTTGGATTGTTTTGGCTAACAAACTCGTCCGAGCGACGTAGACAACCAACATGTGTACCAAATTTGAACCAAATCTGACTCAAAATTCGGCCGCTAGAGTGCGAACACATATATATATGATTTTTAATGACACCCTAAAACGTGTTCTGGGGACCATGATCGGTGCTCATTTGCTACTCCCGACCTTGGGTCTTACCATAAGGGCCACTGCAATAGCTCATTTTTCCTATGGAAATTCGCTAAAAAGGCAAAGAATATTAGAAAGCACTTTAGAGGCCGAATAGGGGGGTTGTCTTTCTCAACAGCCTCCTAGAATTCCGGACCTTTTAAAAACATCGAGAACAAATTTCCCAATAATTTAAATTACCATTAAAGACAAAAATGTCGACTCTACCTGCCTATAAATTGTTTCTGTCCTCTTTTTAGAACAATAGTCCTTATTCCGCAATTATTATACCATAAAATCTTGTGTTCCTATAGGGAGAGGAGTACCATGACTAAAAAAAGACTACTTGGTTAAAAAATTGCTGCTTTCCTGTGTATTAAAAATACATATTTGCACAGCTTTACACAATGGAGAAAATAATTCGATTGACCTGCTTTTACGGTAAATGTTTTGACTCCCTCCTGTCTGCTTGTCAGCAAGTTATAAAAGGGTGCAATAAATAGATTACGCGTAGTTAGGTTAGCATTTTATAGCTCTATGACAGTGACGCTAATAAGGATAACAGGAACAATCATTGTTACGAATGGATACCAATAGCAATTATTATAAATTCACAAACAAATATTAAAGATTGTAAAATGTTTTGCTGTTGAATAAGTAAATTTATTATTTTTACTATCAAAAGTACATGAAGTATTTTCAAACATCTTATATAGGGTGTTTCGTAACCCATGTTACATATTTTCTGAGATTGTTTCTGTATCAAATATAAACACCAATAATTATAATTATGTATAAATAATTGGTATATTCAACTCGGCATCCTATACCAACACAATAAACACAACAATATTGTACGCACATAAATATGCTGCTATTATTTTTAACTTTGCTACTATCCTTCATCCATCTGTTTCGATAGTTACACCATCCGATAAGTACTGAAAAGGGCTAAAAAAAAGGTGTCTTGAAGTGTATTGTTAAAATGTACGGTTTTTTGTAATAATTTAGGTTTGGCACATTCGAACAGCCGCCATTTTGAAACGCATAATTAAATATAATTGCTTGTGTTTCTTGAAATAGCTCGTTGTTAGGTTAAATTTCATAGAAAGTTTGAACTCGTAGGTCAAACATTTCTCTATAATATGAATAATTTTGTAAAAATACAAAACGGTGGAAATCTGGAAAATTGAGCTTTCCGGAAGTATAGTCATGTGAACATTTTTGAAGTTCCCTATCATATCCTGCAGTTCTGCCAACCTCTCGCAAAACACTTTGTAGATATCAGCAATTCAAAAAGAGATCATCTATAATAATGTTATAAAGAGGTAAAATTTGTTTGTTTGTTTCTATGTAGGGGGTAATCTCTGGAACTACTGAACCGATTGAAAAAATAAATTTACTAATAAAAAACCACAATATCTCAGAGCAACATATTATATAATTCATTTTGATGAAATTATTTTAAATTTCAATATTTGTAAATTTAGTCGGAAAAAGTCTTAGATTAGGCCTAAACTGATAAAAAAACACATGTATTTACATTTATTACCTAAGCAACCAATTGAATAAAATAACAGATAAAACAGCTGTTTGCTCTAATATTTCCATTAATTGCTGATTTTAAACTTTGAAGCCATTATTTGTATTTATAAATTTTAGGTTAAGTTTTATTAAAGTGTAGCCCTAAACTTGCTGGTTGTTTTAACATTTGTTATAACTGCTGTTATAAAATATACCAAATAATTTCATTTGAAAATTTAACATTATTTACCATGTTTGCTTTGGGGTTATTATTAATCCTACACCTTTATTATAAAGAAAACATAACACGATTATGTGTATTGAAGGTTCCAACTTGGTTGGCGTGCGGAGCACACAGGGGTTTCCCCTCGTTGTATATAAAATTAGTAAACAAGTATAAATTTACAGAAGATTTTATTACTTAAAAATAAAGTATCTTCCGAACTAAAAATGCTCATATTTAAATACCTTTCATTCCATTCCTTTAATATTATATAATTCATCGAAAAACACCCCGCAGGGGGGGTGCAGACTAGCTGCACCTACTAAGAGGGGTTTGGTTTCCCTCGCGGTACCCGAGTCTAACAACGCCCAACACATTCAACACTTTCAAAACATCCATCCAATTACATACACACATACATCAAACAATACAACATTCCTATTCTCACCTTCTTTTTCGGAATTTTGACTGTGCAGATCCATTGCGCGTTGGGTGGGAGTTCTGAACCTGCCAGAGTGTTGACAACCTCTGGTTTGGTAAGGCTGATGTGAGCTTGCTCTGCCGAGAAGGATGCGTGGTTTCTGTTCTGGGGCCAGCCACTTCGGTTCTTGGTCAGGAAGTGTTCGCGGTGCTGAAGAAAGTCGGATTCTTCCTCACAGTAGTTTCGGGTTCCAGATTTATGTCCATCCAGACTGGCAAAAGAGTGCTCGGGATCCTCACGGAACTGGGGATTCGGAAGTGATCGCAATGTGATCTGATGGGCACGCTCTTACCGAGTTCACCAGATTCCGCCTAACACGATCCGCTGGACAAACAAACCCATGGATAAACAAATTGTCAAAACAGATTTAGGAACAAAGAGACATCATTTGGATTCATTTGATGAGTCTGTAAACAAAGAATTGTTTAAAAAGACAAAGGAGAGGGCCGCTTAACAACCATCTGAGTTGCCAGCTCACAAATTTGTAGTATTTTCAAACGTGGAAAAGGATTCTGATCTATCAAAGGTATCACCCTTTGTAATCATCAAGGCAATTACTGGAACAGCGGGCCCTGTACTTTCCATTAGGAAATTACAGAGTGGCACCATTTTAGTGGAAACTAACAGCGGGAAACAAAGTTGACAAAGATTACTTCTTTCTATGACAAAGTCAAGGCATCTGTTGAACCTCACAGATCCTTGAACTATTCAAAACGTGTCATTACCTGTAGAGACTTGATCCCCATTAGTTTGGAGGAATTAAAAAGCGAATTAGCTAGCCAGTCGATGGTTGATATCACTCGCATAATGCGCAATGAAAATGGAGAGAAAAAAGCCACTGCTTCTTTAATTCTAACCTTTGGCTCACCCAAATTGCCAAAGTATATCTATGCAGGTTGCTATCTTCCGTTAGACCTTACGTCCCAAACTCTCGACGTTGTTTGAAGTGTCAAGGGTTTTGACACGTGAGTTCTACTTGCAAAAAGCAAGAAACATGCGGTCAATGCGGTAAAAAAGGTCATAATAGTGAGGACTGCAATGATGACGCCAAGTGCACTACGGGTTTTAAGCGGTTCTCATTGGGGAGCCGATAGAACCTGCATGCTGCGTTTTTACCGAGCTCTTATTCGATCACGAATTGACTATGGGTCCATAGTCTATTCGTCAGCTAGGTTATCGGTTCTTAAAAAGATTGATTCCGTTCATAATACTGCTCTCCGTCTACCAGACCTCTTCGTTCTAGTCCCATTAGTAGTCTGCTTGTTGAAACGGGTAAGCCATCGCTCACGCGACGCAGACAACAGCTACAATTAATTGTCATATATGTGTAATTATCGCCCTAAACCTTTGCACCCTTCATATAATATTGTATTTAACAATTCATTATTTGCGCAGTACGAATTCCGTAAACAATCCACTGCTCCCTTTGAAATCAGAACCATCCGTATCCTCAATAATCTGGGGGTAGTACTATCTCCTATATATGAAAATACACCATGTTATGTTGTTCCATGGTTGATTAGAAAACCTCATGTCGATCTCTCATTGTCTAGATATCTAAAACAAACTACACCCGATGTTGTGTACCGTCAGGAATTTATATCAATATGCAAACTTTACCCATCAAGTCATATTATATTCACTGATTGTTCTAAACTGGACAATGGAGTCGGATGCGCATTTGCACTGCCAGGAAACAGCTTCACTTATGGGTTACCATCTACCTCTTCTGTATATACAGCATAACTTTTTGCAATAGTCAAGGCACTCAATATTGTTCTAACAACACCAGAGAACCTTCTTATATGTTCAGATTCAGGGAGTGCACTTGAGTCCATTCAAAATATGTACTCTCCATACCCTTTGGTCAAAGATATTCTGTGCTCCACGCACAGACTTTGTCTAAGGGGCGTGGGGGTATCGTTATGCTGGGTTCCGGGTCACGCCGGTATACAAGGAAATACTAACGCAGACCTAGCTGCTAAGGAAGCCACTTCCTTACAGCCTAGCGTGAATAGAGTTATGTCGTCCGACTATATGTCCTTTTTAAAACAAGCCCTGTTTAGACAGTGGGAAGAAGAGTGGGTAGCAGTACAAAGAAATAAACTCCGCCAAATTAAAGATACCGTTCGGCCATGGATATCCTCAAACCGCCAAAGTCGTCGAGAGGAAGTAGTGGTTTCTCGTCTACGCGTCGGCTATTCTAGGTTAACCCATGGGTTTCTGATGAGACAGGAGGATCCGCCGCTTTGTCCTTACTGCTTAAATCTCCTTTCAATTAAACATCTAATTTTAGTTTGTGAAAAGCTGAAACATGTTCGTAAGAGGTTTTGGCTACCAAATTGAATTCGGAGGATGCTGGGTGATGACTCCCAAACCATTATATAGTGTTAGCATTCCTCCATCGGTTGAATGTAATTGGAAACATTTGAAAACAATATAAATTTACTTACGTAACTTAAATACCATGTTAAGATTTATTACTTATTTTAATTAGAGTTTTATTCATTGTTATGTAACAGGGCCCTTTACAGCCTTGTGACAATTTTTTATTGTGTAATTATTGTTGTTATTGTTGTTATTTTATCGTGAATTGTCTGTAGAGTGTGTAAATTAAAATATTAATTTTATACCTGTGTGTGATCGTATGAGCATTATGAGAATGCTCTTCGTTATCCAGGCGATGATAACCACCTAGGTTTTTCGAATTTAAATATTAAAAAAAAAACTACGAAAAACATTTATTTATTACACATATTACTCATGGGACACATAACACCAACAATGAATAGAAATACTTTTCCAATTAACCAGCTATTGGACTGATGGATAGAAATGTGTCTCTGCAATTAAACTTTCACCCGATTTAAGAGTCCCGAAAGGACATTATTCAACAGTTCCACGTGATATACCGACTCTAAAATTTTACTCATAAATCGACCAACAGCAATCAAGCAGAACGTGATAGTTTTAGAGTTACCAAATTGTCCAGGGAGCATACCACAATCGTGTCGAAACTTTACACTGCGATGAATTAATTGATTTCCCTGGTTGAATTTACAAAAGCAATATATTAGACTGGCAGAAAGTTACTTGAGTTAATGTTAAGGTTTTACTAGTGGGACCAAATGCACTAAGCTTGGTAGTTGTCTACGTTGGTAAATTTAGGCTCATCAGGAGTGAATAAATATTTCTGAATTGACCGCAGCTCTCCAAGTGGCAGAGCTGTATACTACTAGCATTGAGTTTATGTGCGTTTCATTCTTCCACTAGCAAATATATGGCAGCTTCACAAAGGCGGAAACTAGAGGGTTACAGACGTAACCCTGACTGTAAACGTACTTAAATTCGCGTGCGTGACAATTTATGTGAGTATGTGTTATTAAACATTGCTTTCTGCCATACATTTAATAAACGGTACCAGAAAGAGGCACATACTTTCTCACAAACATATTTAAATTATTAAACAGATCCACTGTGACTTCATAATTGTATTAACGTAGGAGAGGGGATACATTAAAATAGGAGAGTCCCCGCACGGGGGGTGCAGACTAGCTGCACCTACTAAGAGGGGTTTGGCGTCCCTCGCGGTATCCGAGTCTAACAACACCCAACACATTCAACACATACAATACATCCATCCAATTACATACACACATACATCAAACAATACATACATTAATATTCTCACCTTCTTTTAGGATTTTGACTGTGCAGAGCCATTGCGCGTTGGGAGTGCTGAACCTGCCAGAGTTTTGACAACCTCTGGTTTGGTAAGGCTGATGTGAGCTTGCTCTGCCGAGACGTATGCGTGGTTTCTGTTCTGGAGCCAGCCACTTCGGTTCTTGGTCAGGAAGTGTTCGCGGTGTTGAAATAAGTCGGATTCTTCCTCACAGTAGTTTCGGGTTCCAGACTGATGTCCATCCAGACTGGCAAAAGAGTGCTCGGGATCCTCACGGAACTGGGGGTTCGGAAGTGATCGCAATGTGATCTGATGGGCACACCCTTAACGAGTTCGCCCGATTCCGCCTAACACGATGCGCTGGACAAATAAGCCCATGGTAAACAAAACCGTCAAAGATTTAGGAACAAAGAGACATCATTCAGAATAGCCTGTAATTAAATAATTGTTTAAAAAGACAAAGGAGAGGGCTGCTCAACAACCATCGAGTTGCCAGCTCCCAAATTTTTAGTTTGTTCGGAAAAGGATTCTGATTCATCAAAGGTAATCAACAAGGCAATTACTGGAACAGCGGGCCCTGTACTTTCCATTAGGAAATTAAAGAATGGCACCATTTTAGTGGAAAATAACAGCGAGAAAAAAAGTGGGTTGTTTTTCCAAAATGTTCAAAACATTTTTTTCGTGCTTATACAGGCCTAATTGACATGTTTGGAACAAATTTGTTCCAAATCGATCGAATAGTTTCCTTTATAGCTTTATTTACATGCAGACATACAGACAGACATTTTGTAAAAACCACTTTTTTGGACTCAGGGGGTCCCAAAACGGATATTTCCACAAAAATCTCAACATCGATTTTTTGCGATCACTATACTTTCTCTGTAATAGTGAGAAAGTAAAATTAACTGATGTATTATGTACCTAGTATTCCTCCGCGAGCAACAAGTTGATGTGATAACCACCAGAGTGCAGGCTAAACACTCGAGTAGGAACAGAAATTCGGTGCGTGCATGCTTCCGCAATAAAGCAGATTTTTTGGTCCTAACATTATACTAATTAATTGAAATTAATTTTATTTAATAAGTAATCAAACTTGGAATGCGGTAAGCTTTTTACATTTTTGATATTATAATTATTGAATAAGAAACGAAATCGCTAATTTTTGTTTGAGATAAGTCGAAGAACAAACTTTTTTTTAAATTTAAAACACTAAATGATATTCACATTTGGACTGTCATAACTGTAAAATTGCATGTTCAGAATAATTTTCCGATCATTATTACTCCAGTAAACTTGTTACCCGTTTGACATTTCTCTTATGAGAATGGAAATTCAAGTTGGTGGCTGGGTCTACTGAGCCTTAATATACATTGTTCAAAAAAATTAATATGGACAAGTAACATTAGGATGGTAATGGTGAATATCCTATGATAAGAATCACTGATTAAAAATAGTGTAGGTCTGAATATTACACATCATCTGACTGAACAGTCTGATATAGTCTCCATATTCGCTTTTGATATGATACATTTTGTTCGCGATTGTTGGTATCTTTTGAGGATTAATTCGGAACATCGGAAATGTGACCTGTCATATATTTGCAAACTGGTTAATCTAATATCAAGAAAATAGGAGTGTGTCTGAACACATTATACAGAGTGTTCATAATGTCCCTTTAACCTCCTTTATTACTGAAAGTAAGTTAACAAAACTTTGTATATATCTTGTGTTGCATGACAGGACACATTTTCTGACGTGACTGAACCTCTAAAATTTTGGGGGGCTCGCGGGGGTAGGGGGGGTAAACAATTTCATTTATAAAGGTAGGTCATGTAATTCACAAATGAAAAGCTTATTAAAAGATAAACAGAATGGCGCAAACTATAGCTTAGTATCTTGCTTCGTTTCAAAGTAATGGACAATCAAAGTTCTGGAAAATGATATTGTTAACATAACATCAAAGCAGGTTATTAATTCGTTAACGTTAGGAATAAGTAGGTTGTATGTTATGAATGTAAATTCCTTCAACTCACGTTAGCGGTTCAGCTGCGTGGTCGAATTATTTCTTATTCAATTTAAAGTTTAAAACGAAACAATCTTGTTATTGTATTAACCCTTTTTATTATTCCTGACACAACAAATATGCAGATGCCTCCATAGAGTGCTGAGCTGAGAAACGCACAGCCCAGCGTTGTGTGTAATAAATAAAAGCCTGCCTCGTTTTATATTAGGGTTTAACGATGTACGCATCTTATGAATACAAAATTATTACACCGCTTTACTAGATATAGGAGATTTATATGATTCTATGGGATTTACAGTTTGATTTAATATTATAAGTTAAATTTATTGTTAAAAGATTGTTTATTAAACAAGCAATTCTGATGTCTGTAAGTAATTGTTCCGTTTTACTTTCTTACTATACAATAGTATAGAGAAAGTATAGTGATCACAAAAAAATCGATGTTGAGATTTTTTTGGAAATATCCGTTTTGGGTTCAAAAAAGTGTTTTTTACAAAATATCTGTCTGTATGTATACAAAGCTAGAGCGAAAACTATTCGATCGATTTCAAACAAATTTGCACCAGACATGTCAAGTAGGCCTGTATAGATGCACGAAAGACGGTTTTGAACGTTTTTAAAAAGCAACCCCTTTTTGGCAAAAAAAACCCCCAAAAAATCTGTTATTATTTTTTTATTAAAAAACGGCTCTAACGATTTTGATCAAATTAGGCTTATTTGTAGCGCTTATTGTACCCTACCGTATGGGGAAAAATGCATCTTACAAAAATTCTCGTTTAGCAAATAGTAACAATAATAACAGATTTTAGGGGTTTTTTGGCCAAAAAATAAGTTGGTTTCAAAACCTTTTTTCGTGAATCTATACACGCGTAATTGACATGTTTGGCGCAAATTCGTTCGAAATCGATTGGATAGTTTTCTCTTTAGGTAATAATAATAATAATATTTATTAGCTACTCTCCTACTTTAATGTACTGTCCCCTCTCTTACTGTATTATGAAGTCACTGTTGGAGTTACATACGGGGGTTGGCGTGCGAAGCACACAATGCACTTTGTATCGAAAATACTGCCAATACGGGGGTTGGCGTGAGAAGCACGCAATGCATCGTGTATTGAAAATACTCCCAATACGGGGCGTGCAATACACTGTGCGTCGGCCGCTTCTCACAGTGTTCAAAGCTCACATTTGCGTGACAATAATTTAAATATGTTTTTGAGAAAGTATGTGCGAGTTTCTGGTACCGTTTATTAAATATATCATGGAAAATTACTGTATTGAAATAAATAAAACAGGCAATTATAGATTAAATTATGTGTTTCTATAACTGTAACTGCAAAGTTTAGTTCTATAACGTTCTCCAATGCAAGGATACAAATAAGGATAATCCGTTGTTAGTTCAACTAGAGCTCATAGCATCAGACAACTTTGGATTAATCACGAAATGTATTTTACAGTGAAATCTGTGTCACAAACTCTAACTAGGTTTGTGATTGGGTAGAGAGTTTAGCTTAATTTATATTTTGCGTTTGAAATATTTACATAATAAAAACTAGGAGGCTTTGCCCTCTGCTCGCACCAATCGCCAACCCCACCTCTCTATATTAAAACTTTATTATAATAATATTAATAATATAATATGTATAATAACGTATTATTATATACTATATATCGTCTATTCCCTAGACCGAAGTCTAGAACACTGCTTAGTTGTGTAGGTCGACCCTAAAAAGGACCGCAAGTGTTGCCTGAAGGGCGTGTAATTGTTTCGGGTGTCCGTAGTCGCTTGTGCAAGCACAGATCTCTTCCTAATGGGACTTTGGTTAGAGAGACTACGGTCTAGGTTCTAGCCGAGTCTAGCCTCTTTTCCGCGAACGTATTTTCGTGTACGCTGTGTTGATGCAAGTGTTTGTAAAGTAGAACAGATTTATTAAATTACAAATTAAATAATTTTTTTCCCGGTGAAACAGATTGGCGGTTGGCGCAACTCCCCCACTAACGTCAGCGACTCTCATTTTGCCTTCCTTCTCTGCGGCGTGGTTTGCCGCTTCGGCACATGTCTGGCCAATTCTCACGCAGTGCTAGGCACAGTACTTCGTTCTCAAGACTGGTGAAGCTGGTTCCCTTGGCGGAGGTCGCTTTGTTGGTTCCCTTGGCAGTGGTCGCTTCGTTAGTTCTCTTGGCGGTGTTCGCTTCGTTGGTTCCCTGGGCAGTGTTCGCTTTGTTGGTTCCCTTGGCAGTGGTCGCTTTGTTGGTACCCTTTGCAGTGGTCGCATCGTTGGTTCCCTTGGCAGTGTTGGCTTTGTTGGTTCCCTTGGCAGTGGTCGCTTCGTTGGTTGCCTTGGCGGTGGTCGCTTTGTTGGTTCCCTTGGCAGTGGTCGCTTCGTTGGTTCCCTTGGCAGTGGTCGCTGTGTTGGTTCCCTTGGCAGTGGTCGCTTCGTTGGTTCCATAGGCAGTGGTCGCTTCGTTGGTTCCCTTGGCAGTGTTCCCTTTGTTGGTTCCATAGGCAATGGTCACTTCGTTGGTTCCCTTGGCGGTGTTCGCTTCGTTGGTTCCCTGGGCATGGTTCGCTTTGTTAGTTCCCTTGGCAGTGGTCGATTTGTTGGTACCCTTTGCAGTGGTCGCATCGTTGGTTCCCTTGGCAGTGTTCGCTTTTTTGGTTCCCTTGGCAGCGTACACTTCGTTGGTTCCCTTGGCAGTGATCGCTTCGTTGGTTCCCTTGGCAGTGGTCCCTTTGTTGGTTCCCTTGGCGGTGGTCGCTTTGTTGGTTCCCTTGGCAGTGGTCGCTTCATTGGTTCCCTTGACAGTGGTCGCTTTGTTGGTTCCCTTGGCAGTGGTCGCTTCGTTGGTTCCCTTGGTGGTGGTCGCTTTGTTGGTTCCCTTGGCAGTGGTCGCTTCGTTGGTTCCCTTTTCGGTGGTTGCTTTGTTGGTTCCCTTGGCAGTGGTCGCTTTGTTTGTTCCCTTGGCAGTGGTCGCTTTGTTGGTACCCTTGGCAATGGTCGCTTCGTTGGTTCCCTTGGCGGTGGTCGCTTTGTTGGTTCCCTTGGCAGTGGTCGCTTCGTTGGTTCCCTTGGCAGTGGTCGCTTTGTTAGTTCCCTTGGCAGTGGTCGCTTCGTTGGTTCCCTAGGCAGTGGTCGCTTTGTTGGTTCCCTTGGCAGTGGTCGCTTGTTGGTTACGTATTTATTTTATTCTATTCTTATTACTTTATAATTGAATAAAATTCAATATTTAGTCTGCTAGATAAAACCCCAATAGATTTTCATTCTAGTCCTGCAAATTTGAAAAAATATTAATTACAGTCAGAAAACGCTATTCCGGTTGTTGGATTTGTTTAGGTAACGAACTCGTCTTAGCTACTAAGAAATCCAACATGTGTAAACAATTTGGAGCAAATTGGACGTAAAATGCGCCCATTGCACTTGCGTGCACGTTCTGGGGATTAAAATAGGCCAACTCCCCACTTCGAGATTTTTCATATTATTGTTTAGGAATAATTATGTAACATTTCCAGCAACAATTAAAACCGTAATTATTAATGTTTGATGTTTTAATGATTTAATGTTTTTTTTTCGAATTTCCGTAGGAAAAATGAGCTATTGCAGTGGCCCTTAAGGTAAGACCCAAGGTCGGGAGTAGCAAATGAGCACCGATCATGGTTCCCGGAACACGTTTTGGGGTGTTATTAAAAATTATATACGTATATTTATTTATGTGTTCGCACTCTAGCGGCCGAATTTTAAGTCCGATTTGGCTCAAATTTGGTAAACACGTTGGTTGTCTACGTCGCTCGGACGAGTTCTTTAGCCAAAAAAATCCAACAATCGGATGCACATTTTTTGACAGGAAGTATCTATTTTTGAGATTTTTCCTACGAGAATGAATTTTTTTCGAGTTTTTTCTACAAATATAACTGTAGGATGTTATTTTGCACATTTTTTTACGTGACCTTATAGCTCGCTTGGTTCCCCAAAATCGATCAAAACGTAAAATACCATAGAAGTACCCGGTTCAAAGATATTTGGTGGATTCTACCGCGGTGTTGTCGTGCAAAGCACGCAATGCATCGTGTATTAAAGATACTCCCAATACGGGGGTTGGCGTGCGAATCACGCAATGCTTTGTGTGTCGAAGACACTCCCAATACGGGGGTTGGTGTGCGAAGCACGCAATGCATTGTGTGTTGAAGATACTCCCAATATTCGGAATGGCATGCGAACCATTTTGCAGTTATTCAGCACCGTCGTTAAAAGACCTATTTTCCAAATTGTCGGTTGAAACCCTAAAACATAGGCCTATAAACTTAATTTTGTAAATTTGCTCAACTCACGCCAGCGGTTCACCTGCGTGGTCGAATTATTTACTCTGCAGAGTTGACGATGCAACCCACTACTGCTGTTGCAAAAATATCTTCTTTTTTTTAATTTTTATCTACTACATTCCTAAGTTTTCTAAGGACATTTATGTCGTAAATTTATTGATTAACTTTGTATTTCATCAAATACTTATCTTCATTGTGGAGTAGATTTCATTATTTTAAATTTTCCTAATCATTCTAACTATACTGAGTTTACTACTGCATAGTTTAATGTATAAGACAAGATAAAGAATTTCCTGTTTTTGCTTAGAGCAGATTTGCTGACAGAGTAATCAAATTAAACTTTACTAGTTATTATGTGCTTGTACAAAATTAGTACAAAAATATACGTACTTTCAACTAATAAAATAATTGTTAGCACAAGATAGTTTGCATTTTAAAAGCTATTTCCCCAGAATCGTCGAGCTTCATCCAATTTAACGAATACAGTCATGTAGAAAGTGCAATTAGCTAATAATGTTACGGCGTTGTGCTGCACTCTGTGCAGTTGTAAGCATGTTTAATAATACGCAATTTAACTAATTACTCCAAACAGGTCGGCATTGAAAAATCAATTCATTCATTTTCAAATCAATACTTTAATTCGGTACAAATTTTCCATTAACTGACATTAATGACTTGGACTGCTCCATTAGCTTACACTATCAATTGCCCACACAACATCAAAGCACAGCTGTTATTGAATTGAGCTGTAAATACACACACACATACAGGGTGATTGATACAAGTGTGCCAGTTGTTTCTCTTTAAATCTATAAAAGCTTTTAAAATAATTCGACCACGCAGCTGAACCGCTGACGTGAGTTGAGCAAATTTCCAAAATGAAGTTTATAGGCCTATTTTTTAGGGGTTCAACCAACAATTTAGGTAATAGGTCTATTCACGACGGTGCTGAATAGCTGAAAAATGCTTCGCACGCCAATCCGCATATTGGGAGTTTCTTCAATACACAAAACATTGCGTGCTTCTCACGCCATTCCGCATTTTTTGATTATCTTCAATACACAAAGCATTGCGTTCTTCGCACGCCAACCCCCGTATTGTGAGTATCTTCAATACACAATGCATTGCGTGCTTCGCACGCCAACCCCGCGGTAGTATCAACTAAATGGCTTTACTTCTATGGTATTTTACGTTTTGATCGACTTTGGGGGAACCAAGCGAGCTATAAGGTCGCGTAAAAAAACAAAATGTGCAGAATAACAT
>JAGFPH010001727.1:118975-134909 GCA_018207615.1 Philaenus spumarius
AATTATTGATGAACCAAAACACATGTTTCTTGAACGTATTTACATTCATAGCCATAGCAACCAATTTTGTAGCGCTTTTTCGTTACTCGTATTGTATATTTGTCATTGCCATAGCAACCAATTAATAACACTTTTTTCGTTACTCATTACATTTTCTATTTTTTAACTCCTACCTCAACC
This sequence comes from Philaenus spumarius, assembly GCA_018207615.1. Taxonomy (NCBI): domain Eukaryota; kingdom Metazoa; phylum Arthropoda; class Insecta; order Hemiptera; family Aphrophoridae; genus Philaenus; species Philaenus spumarius. The sequence continues at coordinate 119,156 of JAGFPH010001727.1, forward strand.
TGTGTTAAGGAACTTCGTTAAAAAAACTGGATGTTTAAAGCGTAATTTATACTAATATGAAAATGTTAAGCCTACTATAATCTTTCCTAATTATATGTCCAATATTTACCCTACATCTGCCTTATCCGTTCAAATATCACCCCGCCTACAACACAAACATAATAACTTAATGTATTTACTAGATTATTTTCACTTGAGTTTGTTTGGCTTGTAAGTTATATTCGTTAACTTTTACATTAGTCCATGGGTTATATTATATTTGTCAGTTTGAAATGTTTGTTTTAATATTTACCAAGACTAAAGCTTTATTTCATTTAAAATATTTCCAGACGGTAAAGAACGTTGTTAAAAATAAGTTACTTTTTGTCATTGAAGTTGATCTTTAGATTTGGAAAATAGTTAAAACTGATAAGAAAGATAATAAATAATGTTAAGAAATGTGTGCGGTCATGGGACGCCCGTCAGGAACAAAGTTCATCAAGCCTTTTCTTCGAATCCTAATGTAATCAGCCTATGACTAACCTAAATTTATTTGTGTTAATTTATTTTACCTTAACAGCAACGTACACACATAATTTATGTTTTATACTCATAACTTTCGAATGGTATAATTTTCATCTTTCAATTACCGTTTATTATTAGTTTGTTTTTTATACAAGTATTTATTGTTTCCAAGTTTAATTATTGTGTGTATGTTGCCGTTAAGGCAGGTAAAATAAATTAAACATGCACATAATCATTTTAGGTTAGGCCTAGACTGCTCAACCAACATTTTATGTTTATTGAATATATTTACAATGAATGGCCATTTAATTGTGTTTACCGTCTAAGCTTTGAGGCTATAATTAATTCTACAACTTTACTATAATAACATTAAACGCATTGAAACAGTATAAAATTATATTAACTTACTTTTTAAGTTTGCATTACACATACTTTCCATTTCTTGAATCTACATTACAAAATTGCAATAGTCAAATAATTTAACTCACTTTAACCAAAATACTTGTTACTTGAATGTATTTACATTCATTCCCATAGCAACCAATTCATAACGCTTTTTCTTTCCACCATAAATTTTCTATTTGTTTAAACTCCTACCGCAATCCGTCTAAATACGTTCTTATGAAATTATATTTATAATTATATTATTACTAGCTGACCCGTACGGCGTTGCCCGTGGTGGTTGGTATTTTCAGTCTTTTTAACGTAATTGTATTCTTTTTAAGTGTTCAGTCAGTCAGTGGTATTTGGCTTTTATATATTTAGATCTTAAATAATAAAAACACTATTGTCATAATAATAAAAGATCTGAAATTATGATTTTAGTAACTTTGATCCCCCCAAACCCCTCCTAAAATTTCGAAATTTTTCATACCCTTTCTTAGTGAGCACCTAGATGAAGCTACATACCAAATTTTATTCAAATCTATTCGGTAATTTTTGAGAAATCGTGATTTAGTCATTTTTACCCCCCAAACCCCCCTAAAATTTCGAATTTTTTAAAACCCTTTCTTAGTAAGCACCTATGGTCCTAGAGGAAGCTACGTACCAAATTTCATTCCAATCCGTTCGGTAGTTTTGAAGAAATCGCTTTTTAATAACTTTCATCCCCCCCAAACCCCCCCTAATATTTCGATTTTTTTTTTCAAACCTTTTCTTAGTTAGCACCTATGGCCCTAGCGGAAGCTACATACCAAATTTCATTTCAATCCGTTCGGTAGTTTCTGAGAAATCGTGATGAGTGAGTCAGTGAGTGAGTGAGTGACTGGTATTTCGCTTTCATATATATATATATATATATATATATATATATAACGTTTCAAGATGGTAATAATTACTTTATTAATTTGAAATTATATAAACTAGGAATTACTAACTTTACTTCAGACATTATAAAGTATAACCTGAGAGTAGGGCCTATATTGAGGCAGTTATTGTGTGAACAATGGTTTCTTCAAAAGTACCAGAGATAAAAATATTGTCAAATACGTGTTCATTAGTTCTTTTGATTTTTGATATTATTTACATTGCCTAAACCGCCATTAGCTAATCATGTTTCAAAACTGTTTAAAATGAAAATATGACACAACTTTAATTTATTTTGAGACAAAAAAAAAACAGTTTTTCAGAAGAAAAATTATAAATTTTGTTTTCAGACTGATGTAGCGCAATCACCAATAACTAGAAATTAGGTCGTCGCGTCGCGTCGTTTAGAATCTGGTCGACGATCATGCAAAAAGTTAGCAAAAAGTTCTTATTGCAAAAAAGTTAATATCTCTTCTCCGGTTTTGATATACCGTTGGTGTTTACCATTAAAATATAAATTTTATAAACCATCAGTTTAAAAAAAAAAACATATCAACGACAAAAACAAAAATTTAACAAAACTAACTTCTCGTTGTGACAAAATATAATTATGTTGCGCATAAATATTAAAAGGAAATGCAAAATTAAAGAGTATATTAATATAATAACAACTTACCGTAGGCAATAGTCGGTTGTTGTGTTGTTTCAAACAACGGACGTTTCGGCTGTACAGCCATTATCAAGTTGAATTACTCTGTTGTCACGGAACACTAGACACATTGTTTCGATTTCGAATAGAACAAAACACAAAACCCACCAAAGTGTATGGCCGCTGGGCCCCACTGCCTTGAACTGAACCAAAATAAAAAAACATAATAAAGAATATATTCGACATTTGGAACAAAATTTAGCATTTAGAAGCGACAAATTTTTTTAATAAATTAATAGCTAATGTAAACAAATATTAACGACTTTTCTGGTGTAATTTTGTTCAAATGCTTTAGCGGCTTTGTTTGTTAGTAAACAATAATTTCTGTTTATTAGAAACAAGGGGAAACCTCTGCGTGCTCCGCACGCCTACCCCGTTGGAACCTTCTATACCACATAATCATCCTATGTTTGCTTTATAATAAAGGTGCAGGATTAATAACCCTAAAGCTAAGATGGTAAATAACGATAAATGTTCGAATAAATATATTTCGTATATTTTACAACAGCAGTTATAATAAAGGTTAAAAGAACCAGCAATGTCTTCACTTTAATAAAAACCTAACCTAAAAGTTGGAAATACAAATGGTTGCTTCAAAGTTTGAAATCAGCTGTAAATGGAAATACAGGAGCAAACAGCGGTTTGCATTTGACTTCATCAAGTCGGATCGCTGATTCTTGATTAATGACAGACAAAACTGAAAGTTCCCGTTTTGCGCGAAAATAGAGATGAGGTTGTGAAAAAGTTGCCAAATCCAGCTCCATAATTCTTCTGTTTGACAGAGATGGAAACTAAACTAGTTGGCGGGTGTAACCAGGCACTAACTCTTCACTGTAATAAATTGTCCCTCTGTGGTATATATATCGACGTTATGTCACAAAGACAGATAAATAACTGAGGTGTTAATATTTACCTCTATCAGAGTCGTTGCTTTGTTACGCGTACGTATTTTCCGTAAGTAACTAGACTAGAATAATACTTCGACGCATGTTTAGTAGTGTATTTTTTATCAGGGTATTTTCTATACTAATATTATAAAGAAGTAAAATTTGTTTGTTTGTTTGTATGTAGGGGGTAATTTCTGGAACTACTGAACCGATTGAAAAAATTGTTTTACTTGAAAAAGCTACACTATCCCTGAGTAATATAGGCTATAATTCATTTTGATAAAAACATTTTTTATTTCAATATTTGTAAATTTAGATGGAAAAAATCTTAGGTTAGGATTAGACTGACTAATCAGCACATGTATTACCATAGCAACCAATTGAATAAAATAACAAATAAAACAGCTGTTTGCTAGAATATTTCCATTATCAGCTGATTTCAAACTTTGAAGCAATTATTTGTATTTCTAACTTTTAGGTTAGGTTTTTATTAAAGTGTAGATCCGAGCATTGCTGGTTCTTTTAACTTTATTATAAGCACTGTTATAAAATATACGAAATAATTTCATTTGAACATTTAACATTATTTACCATCTTAGCTTTGGGGTTATTATAAAGAAAACATAACATGATTATGTGTATAGAAGATTCCAACGGAGTTGGCGTGTTGAGCACGCAGGGGTTTCCCCTAGTGTGTTATATTCCTATGATTGGTTAATAAGTGCATTTACTGCTTAACTAACCACCCAACAATTTAACCTTAACCTTTTTTCAAAATAATTTGACCACGCCGCTGAAAAGCTGTGTAAATTTAGCGAATTTCAAAAATGAAAGTTATATGCTTTAGAATTTCAACCGACAGTTTTGAAATTGTTTTTTTTCACGAAGACGCGGAATAGCCGCCCACTTGTACGAAATATATTAGTAGACATTATTTGTACTCAACCATCAACCCTGGCTCACGCGCTGCAAAGTTACTCGTACTGAACAATTTTTTTCGAGCTTCCACATGGATATTGCGCCCTCGGGATATGAACTGCTTCGCTTCGCTCGCAGAGTACAAACTCTGTCGTTGGCCTCGGATGAGAAGATCCCGGACGGGAAGGAAATTCCTCACGTGTTCTAGCCAAAAAAAATCAACAAGTGCATGCTGGTTTTTTGGCCCGGCAAATGTTTTTTATTTGTTTTATTTTTCGTGATAGAATAAAACGTTTATCTAAAAAAATATATCTGATATTATTATGCACATTTTGTTTTTTTACATGATCTATTGCACGCCTGGTTACCCCGAATTAGATGAAAAGGTAAAATATCATAAAAGCGCCTGGTTTCAAATTTACTTGGAGATTTTACCGTGATGGCAGCTTCTCGTCCGAGGCCGGCGGCCAGTATGAACAAGAGTTTTCACTCTACAATCAAAACGAAGCAGTCCATAATCATTTTCAACAAGGTCGAGGTGCAAACTCGCAAAGCGAACGAAACAACGAGTAAACGGTGGCTGGAGGCTGAGGTGAAAACAAATTCTACTAATGTATTTCATACACGCAGGTAGCTATCGTCAGGATACCACGTCATCAGATCAACTACGTGATCGAAGTATTTAATATCACACTCTATGTGTAACAAGTTTGAAAATTGATATAAAATCAATCAAAAATATTTAATTCAAGTCTAAATAAATAATTCAACCACGCAGCTGAACCGCTGACGTGAGTTGGGCAAGTTTCCCAAAGTAAGTTTATAGGATTATGTTTTATCAACAACAACAACAATTTGATGTTGTTTTGTTCAACAATTTGGGAAATAGGTCTATTCACGACGGTGCTGAATAGCTGCGAAATGGTTCACACGCCATTCCGGATATTGGGAGTATCTTCAATACACCAAGCATTGCTTGCTTCGCACGCCAAGCCCACGGCAGAATCCACATGGCTTTGGACCGGGTACTTCTATGGTATTTTACGTTTTGATCGATTTTGGGGGAATCGAGCTAGCTATAAGGTCGCGTAAAAAAACAAAACGTGCGGAATAACATCCTACATTTACACTTGTAGAAAAAACTCAAAAAACAAATCATTCTCGTAGGAAAAATCTAAAAAAATAGTTACTTCTGGTCGAAAACCGTGCTTCTGATTGTTGGATTTTTTTGGCTAACGAACTCGTCCGAGCAACGTAGACAACCAACATGTGTACCAAATTTGAACCAAATTGGACTTAAAATGCGGCCGCTAGAGTGCTAATATGATTTTTAATGGCAACTCAAAACGTGTTCTGGGGACCATGATCGATGCTCATTTGCTACTCCCGACCTTTAGTCTTACCATAAGGGCCACTGCAATAGCTCATTTTTCCTATGGAAATTCGCCAAAAAAGGCAGTTAAATAATAAACGTATTGTTAACACTAGATTGGAAATCTGCAATGCAAATCAATTTATCACAGAATCTGATAATACGCCTCATTTCCGGCTATTGTTAACGAAGGATTAATATCCATAGGTATTGCTGGTTGCGCCTTGTGTTCTTGTATCCTGTAACAAGGTTACAGGTATCTCTCTATGCAATACATCTATGGTTCATGTTCTTCAACATTTTGTAATAATATCTTTGTATATACATTTTCTTACCACCTAAAGCAGGGGGATCAACCTCATTTGTTGTGAACAAGACTCTATTTTAATAGTCTTGTCAAATGATTTAATAATTTGTAGAAATATTTTGAAACTAGGCGCCGTAAAGGTTAACTTGGAAAAATAAAAAATGATGGTCTTTAGAATTTGAGAAAAATTGGGGTTTACAATGGGGCCGAGACAGAAGTATTTAGGCATTACTCTAACACCATTTTTGTTTTTGCAACCGCATCAGAGGCAAAAACTAACAGCCACTAAAGCTACAACTACCAGTGCATCACACATTTTTATATTAAACTAGCTGCCCGATCAGGCTTTGCACGGATAGCTAAATCAAAGTTATATATTAACAAAAAAACAAAACAAAATATGTCAATAAATGTATTACACTATGTACTTCTTATGGGGATTTTTAGTAACTTTAAACCCCCACCCCCTAAAATTTCCAATTTTTTGAAAACCTTTCTTACCGAGCGCATACCTAGAGGAAGCTACATACCAAATAAATTTCATTCCGATCCGTTCGGTGGTTTTTGAGATTTCGTGATGAGTCAGTGAGTGGTATTTGGATTATATGTACCAAATTATACGTTATAAGATTAACACATCTTTAAGCGATCTTATCTTTAAGTGATGGTTATTATCATTCATTATGATAATAATTGTTTTGTTTTTGCTTTATGGACTTTACCAGTAAAGACCAAGTAATGGGGTGAACACGTTGCGTGATCTTCTCAATACATTTTGATGAAATAGTGACAATGTACGAAATGTTAAGTGTTATTAATGCCTAAACATCCTGGCTCTAAAGTGTTGCTTAACGTTTCTTATTTTTAATAAATTGACGGGCATTAAGATAAACGCAATAAAAGTTTACGGTTCGAAAATGCCTGAATAGATAGGCGAAACGATCGTCACCAAGTTGTAAACAAACTGCAGGACTTTGAGCGGAACATACAAGAAAATAAATGTATTTACGTTTACATTTATTATGATAACTAGCTGACCCGTGCGAAGCATTCGCATTCTAACTTACTTAAATCCCACTTAATTAAAGTACACACCGTATATTCAGTATCGTATAGTGCGTATTGTGTGTATTTAGTGCGTCATTGGCATAGGTGAGGGTTAAAGTAAAGAATCGATGTGTTACGCTTACAATTAATTAAAAATCCAGCTGGGTATTGTTATTATCAGTGTTGCCAACGCCAGGAAAATATCCCTGCAACTTAGGCGTACTTGATCTCACATCACTGTTACTTTCGGATTCTGTATTTCTTTTTTTATATATATATTTTTTCGTATAATTGTATTTTGTATATTTTTCCGGTGTAGCGGTTAAGAAAAGCTTTAAAATGATGCCTCATTCATGTAATTCGATGATGTATTAAGGAAGTTATGGCGTACCGACAAAAAAATGACCTTGAGATATAATATTTGTGATGTGTATTAATTGGTTTGTTCCACCCGGCATTCTGTACCAACACAATAAACACAACAATATTGTATGTAACATTTGCTGTTATTAACTTTAACTTAGCTACTATCCTTCATCCGATTGTTATGAAAGTTACACCATTCGATAGGGAATCAAAAAAGTAACTTCAATATCTTCAATTGGGTATTCAGTAATTGAAGATTACTGAAGAAATTTATATAAACAGTGTATTGGTCAAATAAACAGAGGGTTATAACTTAGTCTTATAAACAAATATCAAATAAAAATCTAGCTTTATTATGAATCACTTTTTAATTGGAGTACTGCCCAATATTTAAGAAATGACTTGATTGATATTTATCTAATTTCTTTAATAACTGAAACAAGTAATTCATAATCATTATTGTAAATCAAGCGACACAAATTAAAAGCCAGCTTTTTCTTATGAGATTCTTTTATTTATAAACAACTAGTGGATCCGGCAATGCTTCGCTATTGCTAGATTTAATTTTAATTTTGTAGTTATTCCATTTCATTACTTTGACTTCAGTAATCAAACTGCAAAATTATTTGTATGCCACTTAAGAATATACTACACAAATTTAGATTTATAGTTTGTAAACCTTTATAGATAATACAGTAATCCTTTTGTTTGCTTTTACCTAATCTAAAAAAAAAAACTGGTAGTTGTGAAGAATTGTAAAAAAATCTGATTCTAATAATTAGCCCAATTGGTGTTTTGGTTCATTGTAGGCTAACCTAAAATTATGTTCAGTTTTTTATCCAAATCAGCTGTTTTATATATAATAGGTATGTAACAACCAATGTTTGTATTGAATTAAAATATAGTAAGCATTTTTCGTTGATTTTTGTTTGTGTTTGTTTTTAGTTTGTCAATGTAACTTTAAAAAAGCTAATACTCTTCAAATTTGCTAATTAATGTTGCTATGGTAATAAATGTAAACAAACATGACGTGCTGCTATGCTTTTTATACGAACAGCTGTTTTTGTGCACCTGATAAAATCTAAAGAAATCTTTCTTCCATAAGATTAACATTGGAACTTTGAAGTCCAGTGGGACACGGCCCTAATGTCCTAGGACTTCAGTAAATGGCCTGAAACCTTCCCAGGGTTAACCTGTGTTACTATGCAAAATTTAAAAGCAATCGGATTGACGGTTTGGTAACGCATAAAGGACAAACAGAAGACAGACATACTAACAGACATAGGCTACATTGGATTTTATATATATAGATAAACACCAACCATACACATGTCTTACGGAAAACCACTTTCAGCCAGATTTATTGTATTTTCTCAGTTCTGTTATCCTTGACTCAATAATAAAAAGTGATACACCATTTTTTATTTTATCATTAAATTGTCTAAACTTTGTGTATCTTAAAATCTTTTCGTAAAATCTGTATTTTGTTTAACGTCTTTAGCCATAGTGAAACGTATAACTGCAGCAAAATAATATTTTTCAAGTTTGTGTAAACAAATGTTTAACGTTTTCATGCTGAGATTCATGAATTTATCTTAAGCCGTTCATATAAAAATACTAATACTATAAAGAGGTAAAATTTGTTTTGTTTGTTTGTATGTAGGGGGTTAATCTCTGGAACTACTGAACCGATTGAAAAAATAGTTTTACTAATAAAAAGCTACACTATGCCTGAGTAACATAGGCTATAATTCATTTTGATAACAACATTTTTTCTTTCAATATTTGTAAATTTAGACGGAAACAATTCCTAGGTTTAAGCCTAGACTGATGAACCAACACATCTTTCTTGAATGTATTTACATTCATTACCATAACAGATAAAACAGCTGTTTGCTCTAATATTTTCATTAACAGCTGATTTCAAACTTTGAAGCTTTATTTGTATTTCTAACTTTTAGTTAGGTTTTTATTAAAGTGTAGACCTGAGCCTTGATGGATCTTTCAACCTTTATTACAACAGATTTTATACAAATGTACGAAATAATTTTGATAAAACAATTGATAAACAATTATTTGTATTTCTAAATTTTTATTTTAGGTTTGTGTTTAAGTGTAGACACGAGCCCTGCTGGTTCTATTAACCTTTATTATAACTTCCATTGTAAAATATATTAAATAATTCCTACACCTTTATTATAAAGAAAACATAACATGATTATCTAAGGTTCCAACGGGGTTGGCGTGAGGAGCACGCTGGGGTTTCTTCTAGTTTAACTTATAAAATTAGACTCTCAGAATTATTGCATAAACAAGGTATAATGTATCAATTGGAAACGTTTGTAAACATTTTTACTCTGTGATATGGTCGAACTTTGTTTCATTGAGAAAAATAATAGTTTTATTTCTTTTTATTACTTACGCCTTAAGAAATTCTTTGCCAACAGCTTACTGAATGGTATCACAAAGAGTCCGTTCATGATGAAATAAACCAGGAATTTTTCAGAAAAAATTTTTCAATATTGATTTTTTGTTTAAAAAGTTTGACAGGCTTTATGTCTACGTCTGTTCACAATAAAAGACGTTTTTAAGAAAAATATGTTTTGTTTTAGTTAATCAAATGTTTTTTGATATTTTGAAACGTCTATTTTTGTGTGCATTTCGTTTATAAATAAAACTTTCTTTAAACTATTACTTATACTTTAACAGTGTTTAATATTATAATGTGTTGAACAGTTGTACGACTTTGGTGATAGGTATGAGAAGAATTTCATAAAAACAGTAAAATTTGGTTTAGGTGCATAAGTATTTAATTTATTGGGTAAATTTGAGTTCTTGGTCGAGACTGAAATCACCAATCCTTTCAAAGAAACATCATGGCACTTTATACACATACGAATTTCTGAATGGAAGAATATTCAAACCTCTAAAAAATGGTACTGCATACACTTTTAAGTTTATTTGAAGCTAGGTTAAACCCATGCGTGATCCACACATACAGAAGAATTATATATATATACCTATATTGATAATGTTTGTTCCCAGTTCACTGAGTATTTATTTTAACGTTTATGGTATGTGTTATAGTTCTGTATACTTAGTGAGATTTTTATTAAAAAAAACTAATTGCCACAAAGAAGAAGAAAACATTTACAAAAAAAAAAGAGTGAATAATACAGTAAAGAGTTGACGTGCGCGGTTAGAAACGACTAGACAAGAATGTGCAAACTTTTCGATTAACTGAGATAACTGCGCAGTTTATCGGTGCAAAGTAGAGTATCTCGCGCAGAACAAAAGCCTGCGAAAAAATCTGCCAGAACTGCGCAGTTTCCTCAGTTTATCACCCAGACACGACGTCACACGTGATAAACTGTGCAGTTAACTGATCGTGTGTGGGCCCTCAAGTTTAAGTGCAAAGTTTATCGATATATAAACACGGAAAAGGAAAACAAAGCTTGGAATTAACATTGCTTCAGTACGTGACCCAAGACGCAACAACACGTATTAAGTTGGAGTTGTCGAGATAATTGTCGAGCAATGCTTGTTTTCCTCACTTAGACGTCGTTTGATAAATATTTATCAAACGTGACATTTTCTAGTTAATCTTTAGACCGTAGAAATGCAACGATTTCTGTCCTATTTGTTCGCGAATTCATGGAATTACTAATGCAAACATTAATTGCATCAAAATGCAAATAAGATATTACGGTTTCGTTTCAGAGATATAAATGGCAGCACGCACAATTTACTTGATTAGTTAAGGTCTACAGGCAGCCGGACTGTTAACTGTTGATATATTTAGTCATATTTAAGCTAGAGAGAACTATTAAATATCCACGAGATCTGTATATATCCTCGAAAATGTTTTTAAAATAAAAAAAAAACCTTTGTGGCCTAAAATCAGTTATTATTTTTTTATAAAAAAAACGGCTCTAACGATTTTGACAACATTAACTTATTTGTAGCCCTTAATGTACCCTACCATATATAAAACCCGCATCTTTCTAAAAATTCTCGTTTAGCTAATAATAATAATAATCGATTTTTGGCGTTTTTTTGCCGAAAAGGGGGTTGTTTTTCAAAAAATTTTCAAAACCTTTTTTCGTGTATCTATACGGGCCTAATTGACGTGTTTGGTGCAAATTTGTTCGAAATCGATCGAATAGTTTTCTCTCTAGATAATAGTAATAATGCTTATTAGATCATCTCTTACTTTAATATCACCTCTCCTACCCCACCTGCAGTTATGAAGTCACAGTGAATCTGTTTAATAATTTAAATATGTTTGTGAGAAAGTATGTGCCAGTTCTTGGTTCCGTTTATTTGTTGATATGTATAGGTATAGATTTATAGATGGTCACGTTCGTTCACAAAACCCCTATTTTTTCCATAAATTTTACATTTTTAAAATTTTTAAGTAGAAACCCCAAATAGTTAGAATAGATTAATCTCTAAAAGTCCTCTACATGTAAGTTAAAATTTCATCAAAATTGGTTCAGCCTTTCCGTAGATTAGCCCACACAAACAAACAAACACAGACAAACAAATTAAAATGCATGTTCAGGTATTGATAAAGTGCGAATAACTATATGAGCTTATAAAAAAGTATTTATTTCTAAATTACAGACAGACATTTCAATTTTATTTATATGTACAGCTTGGAATAAGTTAATTTGATTTTGTAACGGTTTTGAGTTTGGTAATACGTACTGATGTAAAACTATGTTAACGCAACTATAATAAGGTACAATATTATTCCACCTGATGCAAGAGAATTACTTATTACTAAGCGAAAACCACTTTAATCCACCCTTAATTACATTTAAAGTAAATTATCTGTAAACCCGGAGCTAATCTAAGGTGTCAGGTTAGGTCAAAGTTAATTACTTAAATTCTCTTTAAAACGCGTTTGCATGTCAAAAGTGAGGACCTTAGAAGCAAGTTTAAATTTAATTACGTTGCTCAGCTTACCGCACACTTCATGATATCTAATTTTAGCCAGTCCTGTCACAAAAGCATCGGACAAAGACCAATTAGGGTGGAACTTCAAAGGGTAGTTTGTTGTAGACATTTATTGATTAATAATATCCAAAAGTTAAAATTTTAGTTCTTCTCTGCATATCCTCCTGCAAGCTCCACACACTTTTCCCAACGACAAGGAAGGTTAAATACGCTTCTCTCATAAAAACATTGAGAACGAGTTGTGAGACAATTGCGCACGTGCTCTCGCATTGCTTTCGAATCGTTTTTCTCCAAGTGATTTCTTCAAGGGGGCGAACAAAAAATACCCACATAGGGACAAGTCTGGACTGTAATTTTGGCGTTCGAGGGTTTCCCCAGCCCATATCTTCCAATGTATTCCTTGTCAAGAACGCAGTGTGAGGAATGGCGTTGTCATGACCAAGGATGACATTTCTGATAGGCGTACCTCGTCTTTTGCCGACTGTTACAACTGGTAGTAGTAAGTCGCTTTCACTGTTTGTTGATCGTGAAGAAAATCAATGAGTAAATAAAAAATACGTCGCAAAACTGATCCTGCTCAGAGACCAGTTTTGACCTTCAAAAGTGGGCCGACTTCATCCCCCCCCCTTTCTCGCCATTTTCGATTCAGGAGTGTAATTATGTGCCCACATCTCATCAAATGTGACGATGCGCCTAAAAAAATGCTCCCCTTCTTGTAGAAAACGATTCAGAAGTCTTTAAGCGATCTCCGTCCTGAGTCGTTTTTGAATTCCTGTCAACAACCTTGGAACCCATCGGGCAATAATTTTTCAGAACCCAAGATTATCAATGATAACGGATTGAACACTCTAATGAGATTTCTTCAACGTTGATGGACGGCGCGGATGTTGTCATGTGTAAGGCTTATCCTTGGGCGTCAATCATGACCTTCGTTTTCTACACAAGGTCGCCCACGTATACACACGATTCTGAAAAAGAGTCCCCGAACTGTGCCTTCAAATGACAAAAAAAAAATCCTAATGGTTAAAAACCATATGATAATGCGTTGTGCAACAGATGAAAGTACCTCTTGCTCGGTCTTGGCTGTACTGACGACAGTGATGGATTATTCGAACAGAAAAGTATTCATATATTCCAGCAGTTATATGTTATGCGAATATTAAGAAAAGCATCCGAATAGATTTTAATGAATACTTTTTTCTGCAATGTTCCTAGTTCCTACAACTTACGTTACGCACATACTGCTACGGATCAATTATTTTTATTCGAGTACTTAGGGCAATCGCGTATACTTTATCTGAATCGTTAATACTTTCAACCACGAATTAGAGTAGATTCTATGGGTAGCTCACACACAATACGCAACTAGTTTTAGACTATTTAAACATCGGAATACTTTATTATTTGTTCGTCATTTCGTTTACACATTAAAAAAAACATACAGTATTTATAGGCTTAATGCTAATATAGTGTAGTCACTTAAAAATTTTAAACTAAAATTGTTCTTTATTATTATTAGATTATTGTGTGATCTGCCGCCAGGTCAGACTGCACCTAAACCATGACGTCCTCCGTGTCCCATATCCTGGCAATAGTTCACATCAAACCCGCTCTTTCCGCAAAACGAAGGAGTCCATGGGGGCCTTTCTCTCGTATGTAGCTGGTGTCAGGGTATCCTTACCCCAAGATATTTCTGCCTCAGTGATAAAAAGCGTCACATTCGCTTAAAACATGGAAAGAAGTTTTCTCCTTATCACCACACCTTTGAAATAATTGGTTGTTATCCAGCCCAATCAGATGGAGGTACCTCTTCAGAGAATCGTGTCCCATCAATAGACAGGCCAACAACCTCACTACCGGCCTGCCAAGACCCAGCAGTGTTCTGCTTAGATGTCCATCCAAGCCATCAATGAAGTCGTGCGCCTGTCTCTGACCTCTCACCGTCTCTCTTTATCTGTGTAAGTGTTTTAATTGATCGTTGTATCTTACGCTTTCTTTCTTATAGCCTCTTGATATTAATATCATCGGTTCTGGGCCCATCGGTGGAGTTCCAGCTCCTCTTCTAGGAAGATTATCTGCTATTTCATTCCATTATACTCCTTCAAGTCCAGGGACCGAAACAGGTCTTATCTGCCTACTGCCCGACAGCCGATCCAGCAGTAACTGGTATTCCCAGATCAACTTTGATGTTGTTCTTGAAGCCGTAATGGCCCTTAAAGCCGAATTACTAGCTACCAGAGCATCACAATGCTAGCTGAGTCCAATATTCGTTTTGCGCATGCGTAGATCTCCGTTTGGAAGACTGTAGAGTAGAGCCCCAGCGACACTGAGTATCGTTTCTACGTGTACGGTCCTTTGTGCATGTGCACTCCGGCTCCCGTACCTTTGTCTGTTTTAGACCAGTGCGTGAACCAGATTTGTCCATTTCTAAAATTAACCTTTTTCCGTAGCCAATCTTCCCGAGTAGGGGAAATAACATCTAATTTGCTATCAAAAGTATACCTGGGCGTCATACAGTCCTTACCGTCCCGCAGCATCGGATCCCACTCCAGTATTTTGTTGAGGCACTCACCGTGTCCATTTCTTGCAAACTCCCTCCTGAGTTTAATCTCATGCTGCTACAACATATTTGGTCTGTTAATAGAAAATATCTAATTAAAAAATATTATGTTTGTTGCACAAGGACAACAAATCTAAAGATAAATGAAGGTTTAAACTTAGTCACTAATTTGCATTTAAAACTTGGAGCTCCAAGGAAACATGAAATCGAAATATTTATTTTGGAAAACCCCGCACTTTAATAAATTGACTTCAGAAACTAATAGATACATTACTTCAACAAATCCACCTAAATTCAATTTATAAATAACTATGTGAAATCCCTGCATGCTCCACACGCCAAACCCGTTGGGACTTTCTACACACATAATCATGTTATGTTTTCTTTATAATAATGGTGTAGGATTAATTAATTATAACCCCAAAGCTAAGACGTTAAGTAATGGTTAATTACAAATCAAATTATTTCCTATATTTTTATAACAGCAGTTATAATAAAGGTTAAAAGAACCAGCAAGCCTCAGTTTAATAAAAACATAACCTAAAAGTAAGAAATACAAATAATTGCTTCAAAGTTTGAAATCAGCTGTTAATGGAAATATTAAAGCAAACAGCTGTTTTATCTGTTATTTTATTCAATTGGTTGTTATGGTATTGAATGTAAATATATGTAATGCTTCATCTGTCTAGGCATAACCTAAGAATTGTTTTCTGAATAAATTTACAAATATTGAAATAAAAAATAATTAAATAAATATTTGTACCTGTGTTCCCGTCTGTGGTCTGTAGATCACCCCTTAGAGGCTACCGCGGTTTCA